>QKQZ01016416.1:0-21014 GCA_003595255.1 Solenopsis fugax | reverse complement strand
AAAATTTTCTCCCTTCACAGTGGAGCCATGTTTATTATTATCGGGCCTAATAACTCGATCGTTACTTACAACAATTTCCTAACNTATCGGGCCTAATAACTCGATCGTTACTTACAACAATTTCCTAACGAGACGTCTCACCTCGGCATCAACGACTTCATCTTGTAATGTTTTTGTATCAATACTGAGGATGGCTCGAAGGATGAGCCGAAACGTATATTATTAAAGTTGATGTAATTTATAGAAATTTTTTCTTGTTTACTCACTGCGCACCGTTAACCGCGCTTGACTCGCATTCGCCGTATCTCTTTCTTGTTTATTAATATAAATTCTTAGAGTAAAGTTTTATAAATAATTATATAATAAAATATTATATTTTCATTGATTAAATATGAGTTTTCTCAATAAGTGGCTTACAACAAATCAAAATACAAAGATGACAATTATTTTCTTTTATCCAGTTAGTTTGATAAAAACGGAAATTGTTGACAAATCAGAACTGGAAGAAACAGCTTACGGAAAAAAGGATGATTGCTCCAATCAGGGCCAAGGGAAAGGAAAATGGCAAGCGCGCCGACAACGAAAGTACGACGACAACGATTATTTCACTTTCCCAGCAAATGACACATAAACATAGCCGCAGGGTGCGGAGAAAGGGCCGACAACGGATACGGCAAGCAACTCGAGTTAACCAACCGAATAGAAGTATGATTTATAAGAAGGAGGAGGTTACCTCACAGAAAAACGAGTTCTTGCAGTTCGTGAGGCTCCGACAGGAATATCAGCCTTGGAAAATTGTACTAGCGTCTGTTGCAGTTGTATCATTTAATAAAACGAGTAAAAATAATTTCGATTCATCTCAACTGCAACAATTGTTTTTTTTAGTAATGCAAATAAAATTTTTATTTTTTTTAAATATAAATAATATTTAGTTTTTTTTTAAATATAAGAGGTATTTTTAAATTTTGATAAGTTTATTTGATAAGTTTTATTTTTTTAAATTTGTATCTATTAATCTTATTTTAGCTAAACAGTAAATAAAATATCATTAAATATTACATTAAAGTAGTTATCAAATATTTTATAATATCTGCACTCTATTTTTGTATTTAAAAGGATGCTGACAACAGGTTTATTTGACAAATTAGATGATAGTTTCTACACGAAGTAAAAAATATCGTTTTTTTTTGTTGATTACACAGATTTATAAATTCTTTTTCACTATTAAAGTATAGACAATAAAGGCAGGGTGCAATTAAAATATCATACGAAGAAAAGTTGGGAAATTACAGTTTTGCTAGCAACGTCTAGCGTTGACTCGTGACAACGTTTACTTCATAAAAAGTATTATACTTTGTACATATAAAGCAAGCATAATTCCCTCAGGATAACATAACGGAACAACACTGTATTTTTAGAAATAAACTAGCATTTAGTATAAAACATTTTGTCTGAATAATTGTGCATATATGTGCTGATATTGTTTAATAGTTTGTAAAAATACATTAATATTTACTACTACATTAGTATTGCACGCAGACAATTGCCAATTCAGTTGGTAAAACTGACGTCGCTAGCATCCCCTTGAGCTTTGTGATTTTCGTCTAACATATATCGGTACATTTGTATCCTATTATCGAAGTACTTGCGAAGTTTCCATTTCCGTCTTTATCCGTTCCATCGGAGACACCACCACGCGATGCGAGGGAACGCAAAACGCGGTTTGTCGCAAGAGTAGCAGTTTCCTAATACACTTAACGATCTCCGTGCTCCTCCGTATCGTACGCTGTTTCACGGTCATTTCTCTCCGACCCTGAAATTAGTGGGGCGGAAAGATACGCGAATCTCGGATATATTCCCGGCGAGTGGTGGGCAACCGCCCAAAACACTCCCGCCACCGTTCCGGAAGTAAGAGGAGTTCCAGAGGTGGAAGGCGGGAGGGAGGATTTACGACCGCTTTGTTTCTCGTCAGACGGTCGGTCGGAAAAGAAGCCGATGTGCAGCCGGATGAGATTGCAACTCGATACACTCGCTTTCGACCCGAGAGACTTCATTAATACGAGCGGCTTCGCACGTAGGGTACGTTGATACGAAGCGGCGCAGCGGGCTGATACAAGCGATTCCCGAGGCCGGCAAGGCCGCCCGTTTCTCGGCGATAGCTGGAAACTCTCTACGCCGTCCACTACACTACCGCGGAAGATTTGTTATAGGGGATATTCTTATCGTCTGGCAACCGTGCGCGTGCAATGTAATTACAGAGCTGCAGCGCGTCGCCTGTGCGCTCGTATACATACGCAGTGACAAGGCTCTTCAAAGAACGTCCATTTGCGCTTTTCAAGCGAACCAAGCGCAACTGCGAGATGCACCGATACCGCCGTAAATAGTTTGTATTGTTAAAATTCTTGAAAGAGTATAGATCAGTTCTGCATGCGGTCTTTTCAGGTGTTATTTTACGATAACGTTGAGTAAACATTGTTTTCGTCGAATGTCAAATATCGTTTTATCGCATGTAACTAATAAGATTTTTAAATTTATAACACAAATGTTTCAATTATAATATGAACATTTTAAAAATCTCTACAGTGATTCAGCACTGTTGTCTTTAATACAGAAAATCTTTCGTCTCTTTCGTCATCTTTCGTCAAAGAAAGAGCTACTCGACAGCTACGACCAATTTCGATTAAGTTTGAAAGAGCCTTTCGCGAGCCGCGTTAGGGAGCAATTACAGAGCAGGATTAATTGCGGCCGCATGCCGGGAAAAATAAGTCCATAAATTAACAGCAGCTCCACGTCGTGCTTCCTCTCTTCCTGTTCTCTCACTTTCGATCCAACCCCGCAGAAATCCACCCCATGCCCAATCTTTTCTCTTGACACGGATAACTTATTGCCCCGACAACGCACTATGCATTTCCGAAGCGATTAAGCTGCCACGCGGCTTTTTTTGCATCTCCTTCCTAGTTTCTTTCTTTCTCTTTCTCTCTCTCCCTCCGTCTCTTCGCCCTCGTCGGTATGTCGTTACGATTGCGCGACGGGAAACTCTGGCAAAGTTTTCCGCGGGAGTTTGTGACGCCGGTAGCCGAGACAGCGATCCATTCTGCTTGGCCTGTATCGTAACTCGCTCCGCGAGTATAATACCAAATGAATTCCGAGAGACCTCGCTGAAAATGTCAATGGGAGTATCATCAGAAGCATCCCGCCATTATTGTAACCTTTCAAACGGATTTGCTATCGGCGTTTACGTTCCATCTAATTGTGAAGTTTAAATTAAGTACCTAGCGATCTATTGAACGGAATCCATTGTAAGAAAGATACGTTTGCCAACTACGCTTTCCTCGACTCGCCAAATGTATCGGAAGAGCGCGAAGGTGTAGCGGGTTTCGAAATCGGGGATGGCACACACTTGTTTTGAACCATTCTTTTTCCGTCTTTCTTCTCCGCCTTTGTCGCAGAGGGCGAAGATCCTGGCCATTGGAAAACGCTGACTGGGAAGTAACTGCAGTGAGGGACGTCGACGCTTTTTTTATGTGACACAAAGTAGCACTTTACCAAATGACCCGAATCTTTTTAGGGGTGCAGCGTCGTTGACACTGCGCGAAATCGCGCGCGAGAGCAAGATCGGGAATTCGTTTCCTGGAGATTGGAAGCTACCATAAAGGCTACACCGAATTTCCCCCTCTAACCTCCGAACCTCTCACGTCCCCATTTGCAAATGGACGAATATTAATTTCATAGTCAAAAGTAATCGTGATTTCTTCGTCGACTCAAATGGTTCGAACAACGCGACGTTTTTCAAAAGCCAATTTGATTAAGGACATTCTAAATAAGAGAATGCAGAACGCAGATCGCAAGTCGCACGTACAGACGTGACAGCTAATCAGAAGATGTAGGTCAATGAGACTATTAAACTAAAGCCGGTCTTACAGACCGTTATTGAAACTTTACTTGTCAATAACTTCCTTGACATCCACAAGAGATGTTCTAAATTCATAGTACCTTAGTATGTCATCTGTTTTCACCGAACACTGCAGTAGTCTGATTATTATTCGCTGAGAACGTGAAATATGGAACAGTTGAAGAATTGAAGGGTTTCCTCAATCCCACAACCGAGGTTTACCATTTACATTACTTTTTCGCAGTATTGGGCATGTATATATTTCTTCATCTACGTCTTATTTACACATTTTAACTCATTCATTGGTGTGATATTATATTTTAATGTTAAGAAAATTTTTATGGTTCAACTTTCTAAAGATTTTTAAAATTTTTCGAATGGGAGTAACGATTTTTTGAAAATTGGCTTTTTTCGAACTTTGATCCTAAATAACTCTCGAACAGATAGACATATCAACCTCCATTTTGTATAAAAAATTTTCTTTTTTATGCTCTTTCAAATGATATATATCAATATGGATGGTTCTATTTGAAATATTTGAGTTGGGGTCCCGCAAGAGCACTCCTTGAGGGGAGCAATCTCTAAAACCCCCTTAAAAACAAGCCCTTCGAAAAGATCAAATAGGTATTCCGCGATTTTTCATAATTTTGTACCGTTTTCGAAATATAGCGGGTAAAATTCTACAGACTTTGGAGACTCCTCGTATATGAGATTTTTTTGCTAATCCTCACATTAAAATACCTTTCTGGGCCTTCTCTGTTTACAAGTATTTAGAATAATTGAAGACATACATTTTTCATTATAAAGAACTTTTAAAATTAGTACAAACATGACAGCGGCCTGTCAGACCACAATTTACCAATAGTGTAATTTTTTCGAGCGTTATATTTTAAGGATTAATGCTTTTGTTTGGCTGTCGCGTTCACGTTTACGACTTGCGACCCGCGTTCTGCGTTTAATGGTTTTTACGTGTCAATTAGTACAAATGTACATAGCAAGAAATGTAGTTTTTAACAGTAAAAATTTCTTTTCCTAGTTCTAATTTTCCTTTGTTTCTCAATCTATTAAGACAGATCATGTTCGAGATCACGCTTCAGATCAGAGGATCAGTAGGTTATTTCCTCAGGGAGTTAGAAATTGAGCCACTTCAATTCTTTTCAAATTTCTTCCGGAAACCCTTCTTTTGCGAATCCCAAAACGTGTATTCGATCTAAACCGCACAATTTCTAAGCAGCGAAGCTCGCAATCGAGTAGCTAGAGTGTTGTTGAATACCCGAATCCTTGGCAAAGATAGTGTAAGGGAAAAATTAATTCCCTTAGACAAAAGTTAGTTTGATTCTGTATTAAATAATTAATGTAAAACTAAGAGTATTTATATAAGAACTTAAATTTTTGATTAGAATTATTAATAAATTTGACTAGTAAATTAATATATAATATTAATAAATGATAAACTTACGTAAATATCATACAAGAAGCAAGACAAAAAGAGGAACGATATCGGCGCCTGTAAATCTCATCGCGTCGGCACTCGGTAAGAGTCTCAACGACGTCGTTAGAAAAACGTGGGGTAGAATCGAGTCAATCTCTAGTGGCAAGTGTACCATTCGTTCTGGCGCGTATACGCTCGCGCAGGTATATGCCACGATATATCCGGTTTATAAATATTAAACCGAGATCACAGGGGGCTTGGGGTAGGTATCATAACCTCAAGACGACGAGCTGCGCATTGAGGAGGGGATCATGGGGGATTTGCGGACCGTATCCTCGTTCCACGATATTACCCCTTACACCCTTACGCGCGGACTTACTGTTCGAGCATGCACACTGCTCTCTCTCGCGATATAACTCCGCGGTGTTATCCGCGGCATTACGGCGGTGTATTGCACGTGTGACGCCCTTGAATAATAGCGACACGGCCGCGTATTTCCGCGCCGAGGCAAACGGGGAGTCGTCTCGATTGATTTTCCTATGCGAATCGTCGAATTGCGATAGGGGGACCGAGAGTTGCTCCATGGCGATTTCTCGAGGGGTCGCCGACAGCGGCATCTGGATTATGCAATGGCAAGCGTGTCGAGAGTCAATCGGTCGTTGATCAAATTAGAACCCGCCTCGACACGCGGATTATATTAATCATGTCACCGTCTTGTAACCTTGCGTAGGGGAGGCCGGGGCTCGTTGGTGTACAGTTTTTATAATTTTGATATTTCAAACAATTAATTATTATTATAATTAAACTATACTAATGCGATACAGAGGTCCTTTCTCTATATTTTCATGTCAGGGACGATCCTGTATATAATACAGCTTCTTTATAATAAGTAAAATACGAATATGCTGTATAGCAAATTTGCCCTGATAGCAGGGTAAATTGGCACATATCATGTAAGTTATCAATACAATAAATTTTATATTAAATTAATAAAAACGTAATAGAAATAAAAAATAAATCGCAGATATGTACTTCTTGTAAACATTGTGCTTTTTAAGATTATTTTGTGATGATTGAATAACAAAATGTTGATACAAAAAAATGTTAACTATTTTAAATTCAGTTTGCTTTATTGTAGAAATATTAAATATAACGCGTTTTGATAGAATTAAGTTGTAATTGAGTTCATACACTTCTTACTCGCGCATGAGCTAAGTTTATCTTAAATATGAGTCAACTCCATCCCTGTACACATATAATTTCAATCATTTTATCATAAATTATTTATTATTATTCAAAATAATATAATTATTATTCAAAACATGTCATATAATAACAGAAACTTTTCTTTTAATTAATAATATGTGACTTATTGTTAGATTTAGTCTCTAAAGCTGAGAAGCAATATTACGAAATTTTAGAACACATATTTATTTGTCTTTTCTTGAATCAGATTTTTCTCTTTCTTTATAATAATATTTGTTGAATTTATTATAAATAAAACTTTAAGCATATACATAGCACATAATTCATAGTGGTGGCAACTATAAAAGTGACAACTATACAACATTTATATGTGGAATTAATGTACATATACAGTTCAATAAACTACTTTATAGTTATTGTAACTTTAGTTGCAATATCTATAAAATAGTTAGTATCCGCGGCAATATTTGTGTAACCATTCGTTTACGGTGAAATAATTCCTCAACTATTATAATTATAAACTTTACTACAAATAAGTTATGAGGCAATTATTTATATATTTCCGGTTTACGTATTGCTGATTAGAACACAATCGGAATAATTATGATAGGAATGGAGCAGGGTCTTAAGTGTTAAGAATAGGAAGAAAGATTCGAATCTCATTGTCAGTCGGTTCAATTTTTCGTCACCTTGTACATTTGTATTACTATTCTTCTATAGTTTATCCAACAATTTTACTACAAATGATTAATATTACTGTATTTTCTTAGTGCATGTAATTTATTATTATTTTTATTATACAATAACTTTGTAATACATAGTTGAGGTGCTACTTATTCACAAATTTATAGTTGCTGATTTTTGTCTCTGAGTATATTTATAAAAGATATATTTTGCAATAACGATAATACCATCGTTTCATAAATACATAAACAAAATGCAATGCAAACTTGCTTTCTGTGCAAATGAACCTCGATCACCTATTTCTTATCGAGTGGTTTTATATGTCGACCATAACGAGTGTGGCTCACAATCAGTCAAAATTCGATTTTCTTAATTTATTTTAATTGTTGGAAATATCCTGTCAGTTAAACTGTCAATAAAATTATAAAATATTAATCATAAAAATTATTTCAATAAAAACTTTAATACTTTTGATAATAAGAAATATTCAAAGATGTAAATACGTTTAAATTGTAAAGATCTTTTCTTAATATTCAGAAAAGTGTAAGATTAATGCAAACTGTATAAATTTATCTCACAATATTCCCAATAATACTATTCCTAAAATAAAAAAGTGAATAAATGATACCTTTTAATATTAAATTAAATGTACTTGATAAAACAATAGCAATATTGTACATGTAATATCATAAGAAAGTATTTCTCCTCCGTGGAACCATTTACATTGCCACCCGTCACGAAAAGGGATTGAAGAGCTATGAGGGAGTAAGTTTACACCCTAGTCGTGCGCACGACTTCTCGTTATTAATTACTCCAAAATCCAGAAGCTGTCAACGTGCTGCGGCTCTGCGGCGTACAACCATGAAAACAACGTCAACGCAAATTTCAGAGGCGTACATTCTAAGACGCTAATTGTACAAGATCAATCTAAAGTTTCATTGATTACTTGTCGCTCCTTCTGGCGATAGCGAACAACCTCGTTGCTCGATACAACAGCGCGAAGATTGAAACTAATAGAATCTCAGTGATTACCTGATTATCGGTAACGATGTCTATATTCAGAGAATATAAAAGTAGATTATGATATCTTCGCGTGAAGGTTTAGGATAGACGCTAAACGAGGAGGTATCTAAGAAGAACGCGGCGTGGGGATAATGGGTAGAAAAAAACAAAGGCCGTGAGAATGAGAAAGCGGAAGAAGACAAAAAAGATAAAATTCCTCCCCCAATTTACCATAAACTCGGTGATTCTGTCGGTAGAAAAGTGGTCGGATATTACCGGGAAAAACCAACAAAGAAATGTTGGTCGCGTGCTATGGACCGCGAGAAACAGAGATTTTTTGGAAGCTGCATAAAAGCGAATCTAATAAAGCTGTCTTTTTACGATTAAGGGAACTTTATATTTCATAAGAACGCTCTTCAAATTTTTCTTTTGCACCGAAAGACTGAGAATAATCTAAAATTGAAATTCATGTGGTTGATACTTTCAATTTATCATAGATAATTCTCCTGCCCCTTAACAAATAATATACTTTACTTTATAATGATTACATATAATATTTAATATTTAGTATTATAATTTAAAAAGTATCAACTTAGAAAAATAAAATTTAATAATATTAAGAAAAAAAAATAAAACTACACGCGTGTGATAATATTTATAATAACGTATTATTCGCGTAGTTTTATGTCATTATTTTTAAATATCAGGAGATTCTTTAGTCTTTTAATATAAGAACTGATCAAAATTTTAAGAATAAATTTATAATTAATATCTAGGCACATATAAACTTTTTCAAATTTTTTGATATAAGTAAATTTCTTTAAATAACTTTCTAAAATATTATCGAGTCTTACAGGAAGAAAACTTATCTATAAAAAAGAATACACTTATTTTATAGAAATTTTAAAGATTATTTTCATAAGAAGAATGTAAAGTTAAAATACAAATTTGGAATTTAAAAAATTAAAGTTTTTACCATAACATTCTTAACAGCATAAAATGTTTATGAATAATTACGATTCTTTTTACATATAGTGCCACAGTTTTAGTGAAAATGTTATTACATTTAAATCATTATTATAAACAATTCGTTTTCAAATCTTTCTATATCAATATTTATAAATATTATAAAAAAATGCTTTTAAATACTTTTAAAAAAACTTTTACATATTATCGTTTTTATTTCTTAAATTTTATTCAATAATTATTATTTTGAAAATGGCAATGTCAAAAGTTTTTATGTAAAAGATGTATATATATATATATATATATATGAATAATAAAAAGTCACATGACTCCCCGCTACTTTTTTAAGCTACAGAACTTCATTAAATATTGCACATTCACACAACACGCTGTTTCGGAAAGAGCATTCTTAAATATTTTAGCGTAACGTTTCAACCTTCGATTACGGGTGCGAATTCATAAATATGCTATTTCGACTGCCTTTTTTCACCACCTAGTAGTAGCTTTTTAAGGGGCCGTGGCACTCCCCTAGAAGAAAACATCCAGGGTATCTCCCCTGAGCGGACTTCGTCTCGTGAAATGTGATAATTAAAAAAGTGTGGTCTTTGTCTTCATTTACGCCGACGAAATGAAACGTTCGTATTAAAAATTCAATTAAACACAGCCGGAACATCACACCGGGGTGTGCTTGTGGCGGCCTGCACAGTTCGAGTACGAAAATGTGTATCGTTGCGTTTCGCTGGCAAGATGAAGAGAAGTAGGAAAAAGAGAATAGGAAAAGACGTGGAGGACTGCGACGCTAATTTTACACGACATTAGACTGCAGTTTGCAGCACAATTGAGTAGTACGAGAGAAGAAATCTGAACTTTCATTGTAAGCGGTTAATTGAAACTTGAAATGGAAACAGATTAATTAGATTTCAATTAATCTCAACCAAATCAACAAAGTTTTTATTTATAATTATAATTCGATTAGAGTCTGAGTCTGAAGATATCCAATGTTCTAAATAAAAATATGATAAGAATTGAGTGTCTAGCCAAGTTTTCGTTACGGAAAAATCGAGAAATTCGAAATCGCGGCTAAAGAAACTGGCAATACCCCCTGGGGAGGGAGAAAGGGAGGGAGGGAGGAGGACATCGCATATAATCGCCCCGTTACCATCGGCTTTTTACGAATCCGCTTCTTCGATCCACGGTTAAAAATTAAGGATGTTGTGCCGGCTGGATCAGCAAGAAGAATGATAAAGGAATTTCCGATGATAAATCATTCCTCGCTGGCAAAGCGGCAAAAATGCTCGTCCACGCAAAAACTTTAAGACGCGTGCGGTTATCCGATGATAAATCAATTTTTCGTCATCGCCGTAGCGACCGTAGCCGGATGGCACGATGGGGACGATGGAAAGGGAGACCGAAAGTGGAGGCGGGGTTTGAAAAATTAAACAAAAACAATGGGCGCAGGCACAATGAGGAAATAAGCACCCATTGATAATGCCGCGAATCACGAGTCCGAGGCAACAATGGGATATCAGAATGGCTATTATACCCGGGTAGACTCAATTATTTTAAGCCACTTTTGTGCCGCGCTAATGAAGCGAACAAAGCCGAATATTAAAGCAACCTCCTATCCGCCGTCCCGCTTCGCGCTTATCTTCTCTGTGTCTCCGACGCCACGCTAGTTTCTTCAATAAGCTTTAAGCCCACCAACTGGTATTGCTGCCTTAACCTCATGAGAAATAAATTTCAAAGATAATTCTCCAGACCGTATCAACACTAATTTATTAGAGTGGAAGATAGAAATATAAGACGAGGTACACACATCCGAAACTTTTATTATTTTTGCAAATTATTTTTCCAAACGGACAGAATTATATTTTGCCTTAATTTTTATTCTCACGTTCTCATGTTTCCTTCTAGCAAAAAGTAAAAAAATATCAATTTTGGAGTTATCGAGAGAATAATTTCATTCGCGGACCAAGCCAAAACGACTGTGATAACGACGTCTATAAATTCTCGCGGGACGCGAATGAAACATCCGCACTCGCTTCGCGACGCTGTTGATCCGGGAATAAAACACAAGCAAAGAGCGGTCTCTGAACTCATGACTTTTACAGGAATGCCATCGATATCGCGTTCGATCGAAGGTATCGCCCCGAGTTGTGTGAAAAATTCTTTGACGAGTAATCCCGCGACGACAAAAGTACTGATACTCGATTCGAGGAGTCCCTAGTCTCACCGCGAAAATCCCCCGAAGGCGACGAAAAGATTTCTCATCGAGGCGAAAGCGATCAAGCTTTTTTCGTTTCGTCGGGATTAATCGGCGCTACCTAACACAGGTATAAAGAGTGTTACGATTGTATATTCTTAACATAGAAAATGTGCAACTGTGATCAACATCTTTTTTTTTCTCTTTTATGTTATTCGATCTTTTTACAATTCAAAGCAGTATAACCCTTTTGCAATCGACATTGCCCTGAGGCAACATCTTCAGATCCATACAGACGCTCAACAATGTTTGAACAATAATAATATTTTAATTTGTCCAAAACTGTTAATAGGAAAATTACGAAAGACACCTCTACACTATTAGGAACAATAATAAATAGAGAAAAAATTTTTTCAAATTTAATTAATTTTTGGATCTGAATGAATTAATTCTTGTGTCACAAAATTTGTATGAGCTTTTTTTTAAACTTTGTACCTGAGGATTTCTTGAATTCCTTATGAATCAAAAGCCAGAATTTTAAAGTTCAAAATAGTCGAATTAATATGGCGGACCAATAATTTAAAATATTTTAAACTTTTATGAAAATTAGTATATAAGGTTTATTGGCATTGCTTATTACGAATCAAAATTCAGAATTATAAAATTCAAAATGGTCGATTCAATATGGCAGACTAATAATAGGAGATTAGGAGTGGCTATTATATACATAAATATTATTCTCTTGCAACTATTTTGGGTTCCAAAAATTTTAATCTAAGATTCCGCCAAAAGAATCCCGTAAAACAAATTGAAGAATAATGTAATTATTTTTTTTTCTTTCTGTTCATTTCGGTTCTTGCATGAGCTTCTATCTTTAACTATCGATATTCAAAAATCTTGATTTCGGACAAGACGACTAAAAAAACATAAGCCTATTCTACAATAAGTTGCGAACGCTCCGTTTTTGTTTTTGTCCATCATACGATTTCGATATTTAGGATTTTAAATTTTGGAAATTCTAACCTGGGTGAAATTAGGATTCAATAACCCAAAAAACTCCTAGAACATCATTATAAAAAGTATTCAAATTATTTATTTGGATATTTACAGTAAAAAATTTTTTCATATTTTTTTAAGATTATAAATTTATAATAAAAAATAACGTAGTGAAAAAATCTGACAAAATTCTCAAAAATACTTTAAAATATTCTATATGAATGTCTAAATTACCATTTTATTATTGATAGTTAAATAAAGAGTTTTTTTCATAAAAAAGACACAACTTTTGATTACTTTTTTGTAATAAAATTGTTTAATTACTACTTTATAGTTATACTAATTACGCAAATAAAAATTTTTAGTTACCTACTTTGTTTGAAAATTTATATGTCATATCACAAAACATTACCAAAAATATAAAAATTTTATAGATTGTTCTATTATTGCGTTACAGTATTTGTATAAAATTTCAGCACAATTCTCTTATTGGTTTAAAAATTAGTAAATTTTTGTTTACTCTCGATTCTTATGTAAAATCGCGTATTGTACTTATTTGCAAATTTGATGAGGAAGTAGCATTACGAATTAAATAAAATTTTTTCATATACTAATAAAACTTTAATAAATATTTGTGCAACAATTCATTTAAATCTACTTACTCGTTTAAAAGTTATTTATTTAAAGCAGCGGAAAAATATGGATCATTTTCGCTACTAAAATTATTACAAACCTAATTTTTTCTTTGTTTTCTCTGTTGTTTTTTTCTTTGCAGCTGGTTTCAAAACCAAAATTCTAGTTTTCGCAAACAAAATTGCAAGCAAAATTTTTTGTCGTTGATTAAAAAAAAGAATTCTAATAAGTGTTTAGTTTTTAAATTTCGATAACTTTTAGCTTGTATTGTACAGCCAAAACATTCTTAAAAACTTGTTCTACGGACTCTACGAAAGTAGAAAAAAGTCGATACTGAACGTCAAGAAATTTGTCAAAATTTCAGAATAATTAAAAATGTTTGAGTGGAAAAAATGGGATTCTGAGTGTCTCATCATGACGCAAAGAATACAATATTTATAAGCTTTTGTAAGTTGAAAGACAAAAGAATGTTGATTAACAAAGGACTTCTGCACGGAAAGAACAATTTTGCTGTAGTATCTAAAAATTTAGCTAGATATAGATCAGAAAATAATTTTATGTTGGATCAAGATCATCAAAATAATTATATAGGATTATTAAAATAATTATGATAACGTAAAACCATATTACGTCCAGACTCCACGATTCGTTTCCTTCTCTCATGCAGTCAGCACCGAGTTTTGATATCCGGACGACTCAGTGAGCTCGATGCAAAAATTGTATAGATCTTCTCATTAAAGGATAAGATAAATAAGTCTGTGACGGGTATCGCGTAGCGAGCGCAATGAGAATTGTGATATGACAAGCCGTCATACAAGCTGTCATATTGAACCAAACACTTCTCATTCGCACAAACCATAAATTTGGCGATCGACGTACTCCATTCGAGAGATAGGTCTTGTTTATGAAACAAGCGGAATAGACCATATATGGAAGTCGTGAGTCAAATTTCTTACTCCCATCCCTTGATAATACTGACGCCTGTCGTCCAATCCTAGACGAGAGCGATCTGAATAAACAAATTAGAAACGTCTTGATTAGGCTTAGTTGAGTTGATGAGGGATCAAAAATCGCCTGATCCACCCACTTTTCCCGATATAAAAAGAGGAGACATGGGAAGCAAAGGCACTCCGCAGTTCTTTTTTTCGCGAGTATTCACGCTTGATCTCGGCCTATTTTTACCGTATTCGGACTTAGAAAAATTCTGGTTCCTCGCCGCGAGTGCACACAAAACTTATAAAAACTCTGCCTCTTCGCCACGAATGCACCTAAGATCGTCACGTCCATCTGCCAAGTCGAACCAAGCCGTCCTCTGGCTCTGCACGCAGATAGACTGTCGAGACTGCGGCCCCGAGGGTCATTTCGCCATCCTGAATAAGGAAGATTCCGAATAAATAGTGAGTAACCCAGATCCGTTTTCTTTTGTCGGTGTAATAGTCCAACTTTTCTCTCTCGATCAGACTCTACGCAATATATATATGTATTTTTTTAATTAACTACCCTTTCCTTTACCCCTTTTTCTTTTTCCCTTTTCATTTATCTTTTCTGAGATCGATCGAGCACTATTCCTGATCGCTTTTTCGGGTTTGATCGTCTCATCGATCGAACTCAAGGCACACACCTCCGCCTTTCTTCGGGTTTGATCGTCTCACTGATCGAACTCAAGGCGACCCCATTCCCTTGTTCACATTCAATCTTGGCGATTGGATTCACCTCTCTTCACAACCCAATTAAATCTCCTGTTCTTGCGGGTAGCTTCATGTTTATTTTTTTATGTTTAATTTTCTTTTTTTCTATTTCTTTTATTTCTTTTATTTGTTCTTTAAATAAAAGAAGAGAGAGAGAGAGAGAAACGGCGGGCCTATACCTAACGCACCGATAAATAAATAGCGTGAATTCTAGTGAAAAATCAAGCCTCCCAACGGCAACATAAAAATAAGTCCCAGGCAGTCGCGAGGCGTTGCCGGAATCGCCGAAACAGAAAAGCGCGCAAGCTTGCCAAACTTCAAGCAAAAAATCTAGTTTAAGCACACATAATTTCAACACTTCCGCTCTCCCTGATTCTCTTCTCTCCTCCGAACCAAATCTTCTCTCCGAGCCCATTCCTTGAGTACTCTCCTCTCCCCCGTCTACTCTCTTCTCTGCTTCTCCCCTCCCCTTGAATCTTCCTTCGCCCCTATTCCCCTCAACGAGGAAAACCCGCCACATACCCCCGAATCCCGTCCAAGTTCTCCAGACTCCAGTCTAAAAATTTAATCACAAATGTATCCAAATAAACTCTAACATTAAGTTATAAGATCCGTATAATTCTAATGTCAAAAATAAATTCTAATGCCAAAATAAATTTCAATGTTCTAATATTAAAATAAATTTATGATTTTTATTTTTAATTGCCTTAGTTTTATTTGATTGAAGCACCTCTGATCCCTCGCTCCTAATAAGATCGCACTTGGTCCTGTCCCGAGTTAAAACGATTAAATTTGTTGACTCGAAATAAGGACCGACGAACGCAAGAGATCGAATAAGTGTAATAGCGTCCTCGTGGCACGCTGACCTATATCCCAGCTCACTCTATGCGTTCGACTCGTGGCACGCACCATAAAACATTTGTGCACGAGACTAGGCCTGTTGCATCCTTCCTTACCTCCACTCAATCCCTTTTCTTAAGTCTCTTCCCGTCAAATAAACAAAAGAGATTCCCCTGAGGATCCTGGACGTAACAACCAATTCGGAGAATTTTATAACCTATAAGGTCGATAATTTTGTCCCTTTAAAGTTCGAAACTAACAAAATTATCGATATAGATAACAAAATTCTCCGAATTGACTATACATAATCGAAAACTTTCTTTACATACTTAATGTTCTCACAAGAATAAATGGAATACTCAACTTCAATTTAAGAATGAAAAAAAATTAAAAAATTATCGACGTATAATTTTTTAATAACTTTTTAATTTTTCTTTGTTCTTAAGCTTAATCTGAGTAGAAGGCGTTCTTATTTCAATTTGTATGTATTACATTAACGGTCGAATATCTCCAATTTTTAATCTTAGTATCTCGTAATTTATTCTTATGTGTGTACTTTACACATGTAAAAAAGTTTTTAATTTTTTAAGTTTTTAATTTAACAAAAACATTTCGAAAAGTATTGTACCCTGTATGTAATGTCAGTAATTCTATCACTTTAAGCATGATAATATTGCTACAAGTTTTAACATTCTAGCAATCAACTTAAATATGCAATTATAATTCTTTTATGGTTTAACATAATTATATTTAGATCTGTATTTCAGTTAAATACTTTCCGTGTATTTTCAGTTTTTTAAAAAAAGATCTTTTTTAAAAGAGAAACTATTATACAGTGCAAAACTCTAAAGGAATAAAATAGGAAAGAAAAATAAATCTTGTTTTTTATGCATTAGAAAACAAAACAGATTTTTCAATAAAATAGAAGATAGGAATATGACATTCAAATCATCTGATGCAATCCCATTATTTTAATTAATCATTTATTCTTATTTAGTATAAAGATTACACATCCGAAACTTTAGCTATTTCTACAAACTATTTTTATAATAATTATATATATTATTCCTCACTTTCGGCGATAAAGATACGAAGAAACTATACTTTCTCTTTATCAATAAATAATCGAGTCATTTGACAGTATTAGATATCGCACCATGGCGTTTGTGATGTTGAAGTAGCGCCTTCCCGTACATCCTCAGGAAAATCTTGTTAATTAGAGTTTCGGAGTGAAGCGCGAGACATAAGATCAACGAAAGAAGAGACTGGGGAGAGAAACGAGAGAACGAGAGAATTTCTTCTGTGGAATTCCGCAGACGTGACTTCAGCGCCAAAAGAAAGAGTAGCGATGTCGTACATTTCCGCCTTTTCTCCTCTTACTAGGAAAATTACATCCTCTTTAAAAACAGAAGGTATTTACCACAGAATGAAAGTACATATACATGTTTAATTTCTGAAAATGTGCGAGATACTTACAGCTCTCTACTTTATTTTCTCAATAATGGATTTTTTTAATATTAATGTAAAAATGTATCTTTGTCTGGTTATTTCTTTTGTCGGCTAGTTAATATTTTATAACAATTCGATAGTTAATATTGCATACAACTAGATTAATTAATATTGTCTAACATTTGCATTATCCTTGTACGGAACATATCCATGACGAAGATGAAAGAAAAACATTTCCACCCTCGACCGACTGAATAATAAAACAGGAAAGAAGCGAAGTAAAAGAGCTGGTCAGTAAAAGGCGAACGAGGGGTACAAGTCGCACATAAAATTCAAGAGATTTAACCCCATCCGTCCGTCGGTCGGAGCGACGAAAGGCAACCCCTCAGTTCGCTGATATGATAAACACCCGAAATGACAGCGGCATCCGCCCTCTTCCTCGCCCTTTTCCTCCATCCTTCGAGTTAATCACGTCAGGCGGACGAACCCTCTGATTAAAACGGCCCTCCGTCTCTTCTTATTATTATTGTTATTAGAGAAGGCGAATGCAAGGCACTTCGGCAGAACGGGAGAAGCGCTAAGTCGCCATCCTCTATGTAGATATTATACGCAACGCGAATACGTAGACCTTCCTGATCGTCAGAATTTTCAGGATTATTAAACGGCTGATGAGTCGGGAAATATAAGTCCCGCGCACAAGTCGTTCCTTAATTAACTCTCACATCTTATGATCAATCGCGTATTTATATACATAGAGGAGAAGAGGGTAATATGGTACCCATTTTCATGTTATTGAATAACTTTTTTTATATCAATATTTTATATTAAAATTGGAACGATTCTATTCATCAAAGTGTTGTTTAACAGATTCTAAACTCAAAGTAATGAAATATTTATTACTTAGAACGTGATTTAAAAATGTGACGCATTGCATAATCGATAGAAGAAAAAAAGTAGTGGTAATATGGCTAGCCCAAAAATAATTTTAAAAAATTAGCTTAGTTTACAAAAACACAGCATTTTGTTAAAAAATTATATATTTTCAATTTTCCATCGTTTAGAATTTTCCTAATTTAAAATTTTTCTGCGTTCAAAGACTTTGGAGATATCATGAAAAATCATTATTTTATCACTGTTTAACATTAAACAACAAACATAAAATGATATCTCTAATGTTTCTGAACATCGTCCTTTAGAGTAAGAATCGATTTATCGAAGAATGTTTATATAAAAATTTTGTTTAAAAGACCGTATTAACAAAATCCCATGTTATTGTTTAACTTTGCATAACTCGAAGTGTGTACAGCCAAATAAAAAGTTAAATAACAAAAAAACACTCGAGTATACATATATTCGTGTGATAATACGCTCAAGTTTAAAAACAATGAGGAAGTATGTGTAATTAAATGCTAAAATATACTTTTAAAAAGTTTAGAAGTGCTCAAAAGTAAAAATGCCTTATAACAATTGTTAGCTATTATGTATTGGCATATTAGCGCCACTAAAAAACGGTGGGCTACTAATTGAATAATTGGAGGTAGCCATAATGTTCACAGTAGCCAAAATACTCTCTTCTCCTCTATTATAGCCGTTGAAAACTTCAAGATGTATTCATATTTAGCGTTTGGAAAATCAGACGATCGTTAAACAATTTCTTTTGCTAAATAAAAGTAATATTTTGCGAATAATTATTTCTTTTAACATAAATGTATCAAATTTTAATTTTAAAGTATGTGCTATTGTTTTATGTAGAGAAAATGTTATTATGGGCGATGTAGGTATTATCTCCGTTATTAGGTGAAGTATTGCTAATAATTACTTATGGAATCATTTGTTTAGCAGCCTGTCATTATGTAGAGCCGCTAATATGCCAATACGGTAATTATAGGGCATTTTTACTTTTGAGCAATTCAAATCTTTCTCAAGCTATATTTTAACATTTAATTACACATTTAACATTTAATTAATTCCTCATTGCTTTTAAACTTGTGCGTATTATCACACGAATATATGTTTACTCGAGTGTGTTTGTTTTTGTTATTTAACTTTTTACTCTATTATACACATTTCGAATTATGTAAAGTTGTTCAATAGCATACCGTTTTATAAATGTGAGTATAGAAACGTGCTGGTAATATGGGCACGAGATATTGAAATATTAGATAAATCAATAATCACTCTAGAGGGCTGCGTTCAGAAACATTAGAAATATTATTTTGGCAGTTTGTCTGTGATCTATCTTCAAATTGAAGTAAATCAGCATTTATCTCTATCTTAAAACTTTGAGGTTATATTATAATTTCTTTAAACAATTTATTTTTAAAAAATATAAAGTTTGTAACAAAATACTATACAAAATACTGTGTTTTTTAAACAAAACTAATTTTAAATTTATTTTTGGGACAGCCATATTACCTTTTCCTCTTTCACCGATTATGCAGTATCGTCACATTTTTATAAATCACGTCCTAAGTAATAAATATTTCATAACTTTGAGTCTAGAATCTACTAAACAATATTTTAATGAATATAACCGTTAAGTTTTAATATAAAATATTGATTATTACAAAGTTTATTATAACAAAGTTATTGAATAAATTGTAAATGAGTGCCCATAATACTACCTTCTCCCCTAAATGTATGTCTGTATTTATTATTGACAACAAATCCATATATTAAAACTAGATTGGTGTGATTTAGTAAATATGAATACGCTGCGAGCTAAAGATTTTCATGTAAATACTTAATGGGGCCATTGAGGTGACTACTTGTGAAGCACGGCAGAAAGTGTGCCTCGAATAATTTACGTGTAAGATTTGTTGAACGATTTTTCTTCCGTCGCCGCGCCGCGCCGCGCCAGTCGCAGTCGGGCATTCGTTGTCGCACATCCACGCGCGCTCTCTTATTAAATCAGAAAATTCATTAAGGCCGAGGTTTGGATTACGCTCGAAGGCTCGGTACTTAGCGAGAGGGTGGATCCCCATCGCCGTGGGCATCAGACGGCAAGTAAGGATTTAGAGCCGGTCGTAACGAGGCGACCCACGTTACAAATTACAAATAGTATCGTTGGCTTCTGACGAAGCGCCGGTAACTACGTGGCGAAGGAACAACTTCTTTCGAGCTCGCGGCGAGCCATTGACCATACTAGCAAGAAGATCGAGATATTGAGCTTCTCTTCTAACCTGAAGGATCGAGATCCGGTTGCGTGCGCAACGATCTATCCTCGGAACGACCAATCATGCTAATAAACCCACCGGGCATAAGTAATACGGAACGATCGTAAATCTTGGCGATGTCGATGAATGCACGCGCCTATATCGATGTCGGACGAAAGGCGTACGGGGAGGTAACGGTCGTAGAATCTCTCACCGGTGCTTAATTATAAAAACAGATCTTTCTATTATCGTCGGCTAGAATACCGTGTGAACCATCGCTGATGCTTGATCATATTCAATGTCACATATTCGCGATACATTAGTCTTTACTCACACATGTTTTGACATCAGTAGGAAATTATATCTCAAAAGACATAGATCCGTATTCATATCTCACTTTTATTAATAAATGCATACATTTATTTCTATAGTATTACAATATATTTCTATAGATTTTATAGCAAATGTAACGTTAACAATATATGCTTAAAGTATTTATTGATAAAACTGAAGTGTGAATATGAATTATTATGTTTTCAAGTGTATTTATTCACAGAGAGAAAAGTTTCTTTACATTCAGTATTTTTAATTGTTTGGTTTATATTTGTTTCACAGAAATAATATTACTTAAGAGGATGCTAAAGNACGTTTAAGAGGATGCTAAAGTATCGCGAATTACCGACATTTACAGCTTTTAAATATCTTCGAATTGGCGTTACAGAATCACAAAAACTTTTTATAGAATTAAAATACGCGTAAAAAGAAAGGGTGCTCAGGTAAATTTTACAAGAAAAACAAATAAAATGTTAATAAATCATTAAAAATTCACTCGTATAGCCGTCACCTGAGATTAACTTTACCTTAGTAC
>QKQZ01016415.1:0-16862 GCA_003595255.1 Solenopsis fugax | reverse complement strand
CCCCACGCCCCTCTGCGTATGAATCCGATTAATTCCGATCGATCCGAAGCAGGGCGGCGACTTCTCTCGATCCGCTTCCGAGCCCTTCGGCATCTCCGCCACGGAACGATCACCGATCTATTTCGATTGGGATCGTCTCTCGCGCGCCTTCATCTCGTAATGCATTCGTATTTATAGCATAATATCTTTAGCTAGAATGACATAGCCTCTGTTTCGAGACGTCCCTACGGATTCTTGAATGTATTTCTAGCATCTTTCGGTATATTTTAATTTAATATTTACAATGAACATGTCAAAACTATTTTGTTAAAATTCTTTAAGTTTTATTAAATTAATTTTGCTTTAATTAAGTACTTTATTCAATTAGAATTTTAATTCAATCAAATTTCAAATTTCTTTAAATTAAATATCACTATTAATAATGTTTTCTATGTTAGATATTAGGTTTATTATAATTTATTTTAATAATTTTTTTTACAGAAAGAGAAGTGATATATATATATTTTTTTTTTTAATATTTGGAATAAAAATTTTATTTTTGTAGATAAAATGCTTAATAATATAATAATGTTAGTGTAACAAACAAACATTATTTCTCTCCTTTTTATTTCTTCTTTGTCATATTTTGGTCGGTTATTAAAATTATAACGAAACTTTTAACAGAAAGCTAGAAACTACAAATACAATATAAACATGTACGTGTGCAATACTTTCGATATGATGAAAAAACGCATTAACAAGTTTAATGTTTTATTGTGTGTGTCAAACATTTTCAGTTTGATTCGATATTTTTCGGTTGTCTAATTTTAAGAGACAAAATTTATTTAAAAAAGCATTGCACGTGTTATTTTATGTTTCACGCTCTTTATACGTTATTTCAGCAAGTACTTATAATTCCCGTTCACTCGGTGAATGGTTTATAGCGCGGAAGAAGGACGAGGATCACTAACATAACGTGGCACTCGTAACTCTTGCTTAAGCGTGTGCCGGAAATGTGCGACGAAATAACGTTGAAATAACGACGGAAGTGTCGGCGATGACGTCGGCGAGATAAATGCCCGCTTAATGCGCGAACAAGCAATAAATCTAATAATCTAATAAGACCTTTTCGACGAATTCTCTAAACATGTAGATATGAGGTCAAGAAGAAACCCGATCGACTTAGGAAGATTCCAATTTTACGTATCTTCAATAGCGGAATTTGGAGTTATAATTTATTCATACCCCCATTCCTTATTAAAACATAATTATATTATCGTATTGATTCTAATGTAAATAAAACGCTATACGAAGCGAATTTTAGCTTCACTATCTGTTCAACATCTCACTTTGCATATACATGCATGTATGCGTAAACATATGAATATGTGTGTACATGTTGCGCATTCTTATCTTCAACTATTAACTATTATCTATTAACTATTATCAACAATTGTATCAAAAATAAATTGCATGTAAATAAATCTTGGATAAGATAAAGATAATTTAATTTTAATGTATTTAGATAAAAGATAAAATTAAATATGGTTTTATTTAGATAATTTTTAGATGATATCGCGACTGAGCAACTCAGGATATGAAAACAATATGGTCGTATTTTTATTTTCTAAATCTTTACTTCTTAAAAATAAAAGTTTTTCAAATAATTTAATCTGGAAAAATATTTTCTTTGGATTTGAAGCAATAGGTAAATAAAAATCAAAGTTAAAGAACAAAAGGAATAAGGAATGTAAAACTCATATTATATAATAACAAAATTCCTTGTAAAAGTTTTCGAATTTACAGTTTTGAGGCAATCTTTACATATATTACATTACTACTGATCTATGCAAATTAGGCTGCTCTCCGGCATAAATTGCAAATTGTAACGTGTTGTCACTTTAAAAAATTTTGTTAGTATGAATGGTAACTTCGAGATCTAGTTCGAGATTGAGACTAAAGACAATACTTTATTCTCTTTATTTTGTATATAATATTATCTTAGATAATTTAAAAAAGTAACACTTTTTTTATCTAAGATAATGATGAAGGTAATACATATTACAATCAAGATAAATATAAGATAAAATTATTTCTTTATCTAGATAATTATCTAAATAACTGTAAGATAAAAAACGCAGCTATTAACTATTATTTTTTTATGTTTCTATCTAGCAAGCACTGCAACAGCAGCTTGCTGAAGCCTCATTTGGTATACAATTTCTTTCTTTTTCTCTTTATATAAATTTTGTAAATACGCAATAAATTATTAGTACTGTTATTGCTGTTATTATTGCCATTATTATTGTTGTAACTTTTATTATTACAGTGCATATAATAAAAATTGGTATTCTCCGTTGTTATGTTGCTTATAAATATTTGCTTGCAAGTTGGTATGAATAACAAATGAAATGACAGAAGAAATTCGCAATTACTGCGAAATAATTGTTTTATCCTACACAAACGTATTATCATTCCACGCATTATTGCCTCTATCGTGACAGACACAAACTTTTATCGGTACGAAGTATCTATCGATTCACCGAAATTCACGGGTAAAGAAATTCTCGTTTTCGCGCGGAGTGGTTGACTGCTCGGAATGATTTAGTTAGCTCATTGGCGTCCGCCGTGCAGATCTTGTGGCATCAATAACGTCTAATCACCTCGGTGCGGAGTCGATCCTGCTCGGTCGCGCGGTGCGCAATTTCGTCCTCTAAACGCTCGCCACAAATCACGCGCCACCGTCCGTCGCGCGCGCGCGCGAGCGCTCACGCGATTCGGGAAGCCCCGATTCGACATTTAAACTCGGCCGGATTACGGTCGACCGATAATTAATCGCCATTCGCGTATCGCGTACGAAACGGCCCGCGTAAGTGTTTAACATCGTCGATACGACCGAGCGATCGATCGATCGGTCGGGAACTTAATAGCCAGTGACTCTACCCGCACACCGTTAACACATCTCGTTCGGCTGTATCGAAAGGTATGACACATTCGCGAGATTTTTCTGGAAATAAAAATCTTTTTACGTCACTTTGAAGTTGCAAGAATTATTCGGTGCGATCGTTAAAAATAATGCTCGGAAACATTAGGTGATCGAATAGTTGGGACAGTTTGAATCTCAAGATCGAATGTTAAATAGTTCAAACTTTTCGAACTGAAGATACGTTCAAATTGTTCGAAATTGCTTCAGATCCGAAAGTTAAGAATTCTAATAAAAATTTAAGAAATATTAATAATATTGTGTACATACATTCAAAATTGTTGCACAATTGGGATAAAAATAATTTATAATTAAAATAAAATTGCAAATAACACTTTTTAATACGAGATACGTTTTTAGAGAAACATATAGTAATGAAATATATAAAATGTATTAAAAAATTTGAAAATTAGTAACATATTTTTCAAAAAGCTTTACAATTTTGAAAAATATGTTACTAATTTTCAAATTTTATTATTTTAATATTTTCCTTAAGCAATTATTACATTGGTCTGTGCTTTATATGAATTACAAATTCAAGTTTTATAAAAAAAAATTTGAATTTGTAATTCATGTTAAGCACAGACCAATGTAATAATTGCTTAAGGAAAATATTAAAATAATAAAATGTCAAAATAATAAATTACAAGTTAATTAATATAATTAGATCTAATTTCTTATTTAAAATACCTAGATTTTAATTTACAGATTTGATTAAACATTATTTTTTATTTAAAAATGTAATTATATTAAGTTGTTTTTATTTGTCTATTGACTATTCAACTTTTTAATTGAACAGAAACTGGTGCAGCGACCTTATATTTTTTAAAAATATATCTTTTTCTTTGTTTTAAAGTAATAAATTAACTCTCCTAAAAATCTTGCATCTGCAAATTTCTATTGTTTGCTCGTGCAATAACTTCGACCATGGTCGTAGACTGAAAATTGTTTGTACCCCGCAGTGCCTTGCCCTCATATTCTTGCTTACGCACCGTAATCGAGGGCGTAGTTCCTGTAAACATTTTCGCCACCCACCCTTCGTCGGATACCCGATGCGATACTTCCAGGATCATTGCTCTTTGATCGGTTGGCTAGAAACGATAAGGAGTGCATATTTATTTCCAGGTGAACCGAAGCGAATAGCGGAGACGTGATGCGGAAACGATGTCTGGATGTACGCGAAAATAACCGAGGCAATGCCTCGTACAGTTCCGGTAGAAAACCCGTGTCAAGCGCGAAATTTTCGTCCCCTCTTTTAAATATACATCTCGAAGGTACTCAAAGTATAAAATAAAATTTGGAGAAGTTTATAACATAATTACATTATGAGATCTTACTCATGTTTCAGTCTTGATATTTCTCGTTGTTTTCAAATGAATTTTAAAAATTAAATAAAATTTGGAGTTTGTAATACAATTATAGAATATTTTTTACTCAATTACATTCATTAGTTTCAATTTTCATATTTCTCGTTGTCCTCAAAAAGATTAAAAAAATTAAATTAATTTGGTTATAAAAAATAAGGTTATAACAATTATATTGTAAAATTTTTTTACTTATTGTTAGTTACATTTATTATAGTTTTAGTTATGTCGTTGTTAGCTCCATATTTTATATACATTATATGCTTTTCAGCACAGACAATAGTACTCTTTTTATATATTTGAATAAACAACATTATTCCTCAATCTTCATCTTATCATATCAGTGACTGATGTGATCTAATTCGCCACGACGATGTAATCTCGAGAATAAGAAACTCGTGAAAAATTCTGCGGCGAGTGTACGGAATTTTTCATTTCGGTTGTATGCACGGTTTTATATTCGGAAGAGGCAGTCGTGCCGCCGCACATCTTTCTGATCTCCAATCGAGCCGTCGCTTAGCGGAGCGTGAAACACATTTGCCCGAATCGCGGCGCCTTAACCACGCGAGCTCTTACATATGATCTGGATCTGCTCCTTGTTCCCTCAGCTTTTGCTCGCAAGGGAGATACATCGCATCGCGATGGCTGTGGTTCGCGAAAGAGATGATGAAAAATTGTGACGAAATGTCTTCATACACATACCTCGTCTGAGTTTTATTATAGCAAAAGTATTTAATTTTAATTTCGTCTTCTTTTTATATAAATATTATATTCTAGTTTGTCACTTTTATATTCACAAAAAAATGTATTTATTCATCATGTAGTGCTATTGATTAAATTAAAATACTATTTTTGTTTATTAATTTTTTTTTTCAAAATTTCATATAAGAAGTATTAATAAATTTTGCGTATTAAAATAAAAATATTAGATTTTAATTTATTTTAAAATTATTTGAGAATTTCCAGTTTGCAGGTCTACATCTTTACAACAGTCTTGTCCATAGACACAATAATCGTTATCTTTAGAAAAAAACTTTAGTTTTTAAATCTTTATGATGGTCTTAACGTCTAAATTGCCAGTGCACTAGTTTCCAGTGCTTTGAAATAGATTATATTACAATTATATTGCGCATATTTACATATTCATCGACAAATCTACATTGGGAAATGTTCGGCAATATAATTTCCATTTTATATATGTGTAAATTAATCGATCAGTCTCATCATGTTGTTCGTTATCTATTCATATAAGTTTCGAAAACTTTAGATAATCCATAAAAAATAGTAAATTCATATACACTGAGAGAAAAGTATTTGATATTTGCGAATATAACTAAATATTAAAATAATTATGATTAGGAACTTTATTTTCATTGTTATAACTGCTATGATGTTAATAACAATAATATATACAATGATTTACACTGACAAGAAGAAATGATTGCAATTACCATAATTTAAATATAATTGGCACCAGTTATAAATTACAGTCATTTTAGATGCTAATTATAATATAATATAATATAATAAAATTATAGTAGTCACAACTATTTTTTGCCAGTGTATGCTATTATTATATTACGGTAATGATAACTACCAAAATAGAACTTCTAATCATAATATTACTTTAACATTCAATTATAATCACAAATATCAAATACTTTTCTTAGTGTATTTATGATATTCGGTATTATATATAACACTATATATCATAATTTTGAAATTACCATAATTTAAACATAATAGGTACTGATTATAAATTACAGTCATTTTATATACTAACTATTAAAGTTATATATTAAAGTTATGGTAATTGTTACCATTTTTTTTGCACGTGTAATGTATCGTATGCTATTATTATTAGCATTATAGTAGTGCTAACTATAAAAATGGAGCTCTTAATCATAATTATTTTAACATTCAATTATCACAAATATCAAGAACTTTTTAAGTGTATTTATGACACTTGGTATTATAACACTAAACATCATAATTTTGAAATTACCATAATTTAAATATAATTGGTAGCTGTTATAAATTACAGTCCTTTTAGGTGCCAGCTGTATTAAAATTATGGTAATTGCTACCATTTTTCGCCAGTGTAATACATTATAGTAGTGATAACAATGTATAAAAATGGAGTTCTTAATCATAATTATTTCAACATTCAATTATAATCACAAGTATCGAATACTTTTCTCAGTGTGTATTTATGACACTCGTTTTATAATACTACCCACTAAGTATCGTAATTTTGAAAATAATACAAATGATCGAAAATGCCAACATTTATAAAATGTGAAGCGCACAGATCGTCCGAGGAAACCGTCTTAGAAACAATTTGCTATCGACAACGACGTCACCCCCGGCGTCGTCGCCGGGGAATTTTTATCCGCGTAAACGATTTGCGAGCTGCCGCATCGCGTTCGTGAGAAAGAGAGGAGATACGCAGCGCGCGACTACGAGCGGAATTGAGCGCCGGATAATTGTTTCGAACAATCCCGGGCGACGCTTTTCGTCGGTTCCCATGGCAACGTGAACCACCGCTCGCCTCCTCGTCGGCTGGCAATCGAAACTGTCCTCCGTCGAGCGGCAGGAAGGAAGGAAGGGGGGACCCGCTACCCCTACTTCGTACCACGTTCGATAGGGGGGGGGAGGGCTGTGGAAGGGAAAGAGGCGTAGGCGGGGCGAAAGTCGCTCCAAGAAGTTCTCGCGCTCGCAGGATCCGCCTCTTCCGCTCGCCCGTGCGGACGTCGCGACGCTCCGCTCTGCCCGAAAACGTTTCGTTTTTATTAACGCTCTCCTGAAAGCGGCCGGCGACGTCGGCGGGGCGCATCGATCCGATATTAGCCGCTAATTTCGCGTTATTACCCCTGCCGCGCGGCCGGCCGGCTTGATTTTTCAGTTTTCGTATCCTTCCGCCCCGCGACCCGCTTCCGGTGCTCGGGATCGACTAGGGACGTGGCTGACGTTCATGAACGACGCTCGGAGATACTTGGGATCGATTGTGTATTATACAACTTGGTGAAAATTACAAAAGTGAATGAAGTTACTAGAATATATGTAATTTTAATCGTCAAACAACCCTAGTGAATTTACTCACTTTTGTAATTTTCACTCAACTTATGTGATACACAATCGACCCTCTGATTAAAATTTTCCTCGCTTATTTTCATCTCGTGATCTTTTTTTCGTTTTCACACTTTGATCACGCGTAACTTAATTTATTTCTTTTAATCTATGGCGGTGTTTCAAAATTCACTGCCAGCGCTAAAAATTTATTGTTTACGTTACATTATAGATTTTCAGTATTAGTAGTGAATTTTGAAATATAGCCTATATTGTTTTCAACCCTCTTTCGTGCACAGAGTGATTACATTGTCGGTGGACGTTTATTAAGATATGAATTGGCAAAGAATTTTAAATTACTACTATAAGTAGCAGTGACAAAAATAATCAGCAGTGGTACACCAAAATACATTTCTCGAAACACTACCCTTACGGAAAATGAGTATTGAGATCTTAGTACTAAATTGGCCAATACTTTTTTGGCCAATACTTAGTTTTGGTGAATACTCAGTGGGTATTCGCCAATACTCAGCATTAGTATTGGCGAATACTCATGAATATTCGCCAGTACTAATACTGAGCATTAGCAAATACTCACTGACATTGAGTATTCACCAATAGTAAGTATTGGCCAAAAAAGTATTAATCAATTTAGTATTAAGATCTCAATACTCATTTTCCGTAAGGGTATTAGGGCAACGTTCGGAAAGCGCGCTATTAGTGCTGTTTCGTCATTCTATTGGTCATTAATAGACGTAAAATAAAAATAAAATAGCGCAATTGCGCTGATAGCACACTCCGCGAAGGCAGCTTAGAAGTCAAACGAAAATAGAAGCTCTGATCAAATGTTTTAAAGAATACACACTTCGGACTTGAGTATTTGTGTCTTGTCGATCGACTCTTGGCGGTTATGAGCTTCGATAATTCGATTAACAGCCGTGCCATTCAGCACTGGAAAATAAAGCAAATGATGGAAGGTAATTAATTTGCGGGGACAAAACCGGTAACGAGTTTAGCGCATGCAACCAAGCCGTCGAGCTTCTCTCACGCGATATCTCGAGTATTTATGCAAAGGCGGTGTGCATACTTATACAGGGCTGGCGCTAGCCCCCAAACAGGCCCTCGCTATCTATGTTGATCAGTTATTTCGTTGTACGCATTTGTGAATAAAGTGAGACCATAATACTATGTATTTTGTGTGCTCTCATATCTTAGAAATAAAATTATATCTATTAGACTAAAGGATTAATTTAGAAGAAAAATGCACAAATGATATATTTTTTTCTTATGAGACAGATTGAAGAAATTAAAAGAAGTCAACAGACACCAAGTTACATGTAATACAAAGATCAGTTGTAACTTTCCACTCAACAATGTAACTGTTATATAACAGGTGTGTTATATAGTATAACAGGTGTGTTATGTAACAGTTACATTGTTGAGTGAAAAGTTACAACTAACATTTGTATTACATGTAACTTGATGTTTGCTGGAAACGTATTAAGTATTTATATAAGACTTATTTGTTCTCATTTTTTAAGTAAAGACAAATATACATGAGACAGATTGAAGCAACTAAAGTAAACCAATTTTTTCTTTTAGTTGCAACTATCATTTTTCAAATTTATCATGCGAATATTTGGTTTAATTAAATTATTAGTAGTTAATATACTACTTAAAATATAAACTTTTACGGCTATTCACAAAGTCAATCTACCAACTAGATAGATTATAAGAAATATATGTAAAATTACATGAACAAAAAGTGTAAAATTTTTACACTTTTATTATATAAATATTTATATACACATTTCTCTGTTAAAAAGCGTATGATTTTTACATTTATTTATAAGTAATTATATGTATTTTTTCAACTAATTATAGCTTCTTAAGGCAATTTAAGAGCTTTGTATTTTACAATAAGTTTCGATAAATATTATTTTACAAATTGAAATAAGAACGCCTTGTACGGTCAAGCTGGATCTTAGTGCTTTTTATAAATTTTACTTGTGTGATTTTTATATACCTTTTTTCAAATTCAACCGACTACGCGCCGAATTACTTTTCCGGTCATAACGCAGCTATAAGTTGAACATGAACAGGTAATATCACATTTATTAAATTAGAATTAATTTAATAATTAACGATGCTAACTTGCATCTTGATGTTAGACCCCTTATCCCCCCTGAAAAAACTGTAAAGAATTTATTGCGAAAAATATCACCTCAGCCAGGATTCGAACCTGGAACCTCCCGAATCTCCGGTCCAGGCATCTTACCGCTTCGACCACTGAGGCCTCTGTGATATTTTTCGCAATAAATTCTTTACAGTTTTTTCAGGGGGGATAAGGGGTCTAACATCAAGATGCAAGTTAGCATCGTTAATTATTAAATTAATTCTAATTTAATAAATGTGATATTACCTGTTCATGTTCAACTTAGAGCTGCGTTATGACCGGAAAAGTAATTCGGCGCGTAGTCGGTTGAATTTGAAAAAAGATATATAAAAATCACACAAGTAAAAATTTATAAAAAGCACTAAGATCCAGCTTGACCGTACAAGGCGTTCTTATTTCAATTTGTATGTATTACATGAACGGTCGAATATCTCCAATATTATTTTAAATACAATTTATATTATAATTGCATTAAACAAATACACAATAAGAAACTAATAAAATATTTTGTATCTATTAAAATTCGGACCTTATTAAAATTTTTGTGTTAAAGTTTTAAAATACCCGAATGTTAATTTAACATTATGTGATTATAATACTTAAATATTTTGTATTAAATTGATATTCAATATTTCTTAGTATTAAAATAATAGAATTTATTGAAATTGATCATGAAAAAGTATATTGTTTTCAAATGTAAATACTAAGCTAAATGGATAAAATGAATGTGTTAATTTTATATAGCACAGAATACAATATAACATTTCATTAATGCAGTTACATTGCAGAAACATTGTGAAGTTTCCGCAACATTGCTAGAACGTTTCTATTCTGGATGAGATTTAACATATTATGAATATTAATTTTACTGAAGAAATATGCTTTTATAAACTTCCCAATTGTATTAAGATGTTACATAAATTTATGTGTTAATTTTTCACATAATATTAAAGATACGTGAATTTATTGATTTAACGAAACAACCTATGTAAGTGGACAACGAGCAAATCGTATACATGAATAAAATGTGTAACGTATATACAATCGTGTTGGACGAGAAAAATGGTCGGTACGATCTGCATAATGCAATATAACGGATCCATTTACGGTTAGCGCGAGGATACCAACCGTCGCCGTCGTTTGCACAACAAGCTTCATTAACAGTTCTAATTGGATAGAACCGCGATTCAGGATGATCGATGGATCGTAGCCTCGATTCTGTCCTATATAGAGACAGTCCTGCCGTGTGTGCTCCGCCACCTTCCTATCCGCCGCGCGTTTCGCGGATACGTCGGCCGGCACCGCCGAGCGGTTTCTGCAAACGCGGGGTGCAAGCCGCGTATACGCTACGCGCGCGCTATAAACCATACGCGTTCTGTGATTTATGGTGGTAGGCAGTGGTGTAATTAGCGGCGTTCGTTTCGCCGCGATATAATTTGCGATGAAATCGGTGGCAACAACATAAACAACACGGCCTGGTACTCGCGGAGGAGCGAAAGGAAGCCGCTCTTCTCGCTCCTCTCCGTCGAGATGCATCCGCTGTTTTCGCGCATTGCGCGCGTCGCGTCGCTCTCGCGCTGGCGCTTCTTCAACACACGTCGCTCCATTTCGCATCGACGGCTCGCGCACGATGGAAGAACGATCGTACACGCATTACAGATGAATTATAATTATAATATGGCGTATGAGGCTCGGTGTACTGGAAACATCTTTATCGTCGTAATTATTTTGATAAATTGCTCGAAAGCAATGTGTATCGGTGTTGCTTTTATTCAGATAAATCTAGGCAATAAATTATTGACGACGCAGCGTTTCTTTACTCATATTCAAGAGTACATACTTTACTTGATCAATGGACGACTCTGTCAGGCGACATACGATGGCCAACAAACAAAGTATGTGTGCCAAAGAAATAAAAATCGTTAATAAATTATTGCGTGGATTTGCATAAAGATACCATCGATACGGTACTACCATTTTCAGGCAGTTTATTGAAATAATTATGATAAAGTTATTTTTAATATAATATGTCTACACTGAGAAAAATGATTTTACTATCAAGATACATGATATATGATTGCATTAAAATCGAGGAGAATTTCTGATTTATCTTATTTTATCTTATTTATCTCATCTTATTATAATAAGACTCGAGATTTTATAATTAGAACGTTTGAATTTTTATTACAATCCGTTAATTCCTGCACAGAAAGAACAGAATTTTACTTTAGTATCTAAAAATTCGGCAAGATGCAGATCAGAAAATAATTTTATGTAGGACTATCAAATTTATTACGTAAGACATTCAAGTATGATGATACAGCTGCAAATAGTTTTGACATTTTAGCCACCAGTTGGTAAATGTCCAATATAATTTTTTAAATAGTTCAATATAATTATTTTCAGATCTGTATTCAGAAAAATTTTTTTTCCATGTATAAGATTTTTGATTCCGTTTTTGAATAGACGTACTGGAATCTATCAAATTTCTAATTAATGTAACAATTTAAGTCAATCTTTTTTTCAATGTAAGTTGAATGATAAAATATTTTGTATTGCCAATATATATATGGCAATATATAATCATAATATTTTGGTTGTAATTAAAAATTAACTTTTTCAATTCAGCGAAAGAAAAAGATATCTATGTCATTAATTAATTACATGGCGTGGATTCGTATAAAGAAAATACCAGGATAATATATACCGTCATCTTCAGGCAATTTAACAAGATAATTATGATAATTATTTTTATATCGAGATAATGTTGCATGTGGAATTATAACACAAGGGCATTGTGGAATTATAACACAAGGGCAGAATAAACGTATTGCTTATTCTTACTTGCCTCTTGCCTTTAGGAACAGCGAAACAATTTCCTGCGTGTAAACAGGAAGCACGTGCGGAAAGAACACATCTCCGCCATATTTCTAAGTATCGCATTCTACGCTTCACTTCGCAATTTGAGGTAGCTGACTTGCGTGAGTAGTGGGGTGATCTAGGGAATATGGGCGTGTCTTTGCTCTATCAATGCGCGCATTGGCGTGAAACGGAAGGATTCTTTGTCGCTTCTTGTTCATGATGCGTGAAGCGGAATGCATCTTAAATAACATGGCATTACGAGCACTGCAGTATTTGGATTTTTGCCTGGCTAAATCCTCCCGCGTGTTCAAGTTTTAAAACCTTGAATTGCTAGAACTGATGCACTGAAAAAAAAGTCTGGTTATAATTAACAAATGTATAGTGAAATAGTATCAATGAAATATTTTATCAATATAACCAAAAATAATTTTATTTTACTAAATGTTTAGTAAGTATTATCAAATCTGGTATAAGTTACTAAACATTTAGTAAAATAAAATTATTTTTGGTTATATTGATAAAATATTTCATTGATACTATTTCACTATACATTTGGTAGTTATAACCAGACTTTTTTTTCAGTGCGGTGATCGTAATCCTTTTTCTCTCACATCCCCAATTCCTGCAGCAATTCAGTGGGTTTGTGAATCTTAATTGTTTATACAACAATTTTGTTCAAGGGACGTTCTGAGTATGGCGAGATCTTGGATGTCTCTGCTATATATGCAAAAACCCAAATCCCTCAAAATTCAGATTCACAAATTTAAAGAATGCAAGACCGTAATCTTCCTTCTCTTAAATCCTTCTTCTTTCAGAAAGTGTTTGATTTTTTACCGTTAAGATCTTCAAAATCCCAGATTCATGAAATTGAACATCCTGTAGAAATTTGCGAACCTTAACACGTATCCTTGAATGTTAAAATCAACAACCGCTGCGATTTTACGATCTCATTCAGCTGATGGATTCAAATTTGATTTTTCTTGCTTTGAGAAATGTTGAAATCGCCTTTCTTAAACATTCGAAAATTAAATCTTGTGTATGGAGAAAAAATTGACCAATCGCATTTAAACTCGGTCAATTGACCAATACGATTGGTCAATTCTCTGTCCATCCGAGATCTAGCATCGTGGACACAAGGCTTTCGAATTACGCCGTATACTAGGATTCCTGTCGGCTGTGACAGGAGGCAATCCGACAATGTAAACAGTATCGCGGCTAATTAACTTGCCGCGGAGAAACTCTCGCCCCGCGAGTCGAAGAAGTATCGGGCGACCGTGCGATGATTATCGACCGACCGAAATTGCAGGCTTCGCTGTAATTCACGGACACCGTGACTAATGGTTGTAATTAATACCACGCAATACAACCGGATCGTGCCGTACCTCGGTAATAGGCCGCGCAGATACGTGCGCGGTATACCTGAAGTGCCTCCTCCGTAAGGTGTCATTGATACGCCCGGTATTAAGATCGCGTCTCGGGTATAATATTGATATACGGACAATCCCCGTCCCCTCTCACGTCAGTTATAAATTGACGATATCGCGCGCGAGTGTGGCGAACGAATCGAAAAATTGACGCGCCGAAGTGTAAATCGAATTCTCCGGATTTCTTCGCAGATCAGCGGAAAGCTAGAATTAAATATTTTCAAGAGCGAAACGATACGAAACACGTTGCTAGTGTCAACTGTTTATTGTTAATAATAAAAATTAATTGCTTGACTGAAGAAGGCATGACGCTCGTTTCTGTATGTGATGAGGTCGACATTGAAGGAGTACATAACATTTTTGAGAAAATTTGCAGCATCCAGTACAAAAGTTTAATTGTAATCAACGAGGAAGATTCGGCAACTCGAAAATTCAAATTTAATTTTTTTTTAAACTTTTAATATAGTAAGCTATGAAAAAACTGAGTTTTCGTATTTCATATATTTTCATGTCTTTTAATTTTTTAAGATTGATAGAAATATGGAAAGTTGGATTTTTTAATAGAAAATTCTTTTGATGAATAAACTTTCATATTTAATATGATATGATTTTATTCAATATGATATGATGACATCATTTAATATAATAGAGGAGAAGAGGATATTATGGCTACTTAGACATTATGGCTACCCTCATTATCTCAGTTATTAGGTGACGAATTCTAACAATTGTTATAGAATTCTTCAATTAGTAGCCCGCCGTTTTTTAATGGCGCTAATATGCCAATATACAATAGCTAACAATTGTTATAAGGCATTTTTACTTTTGAGCACTTCTAAACTTTTTCAAGGTGTATTTTAGCATTTAATTACACATACTTCCTCATTGTTTTTAAACTTGAGCGTATTATCACACAAATGTATGTACAATCGAGTGTTTTTTTGTTATTTCACTTTTTATTTGGCTATACACACTTCGAGTTATGCAAAGTTAAATACTAACATGGGATTTTGTTAATATGGTTTTTCAAACAAAATTTTCATATCAAAATATTTCTTCGATAAATCGATTGTTTACTCTAAAGGACGATGTTCAAAAACATTAGAGATATCATTTTATGTTTGTTGTTTAATGTTAAACAGAGATAAAATAATATTTCTCGTGATATTTCTAAAGTCTTTGAACGCAGGAAAATTTTAAAGCAGGAAAATTCTAAACGATGGAAAAATAAAAATATATAATTTTTTAACAAAATACTGTGTTCTTTTAAACTAAACCGATTTTTTTTAAATTATTTTTGGGCTAGCCATATTATCACAACTTTTTTTCTTCTACCGATTATGCAGTGCGTTACATAAATCACGCCCTAAGTAATAAATATTTCATTACTTTGAGTTTAGAATTTGTTAAACAACATTTTGACGAATAGAATCGTTCCAGTTTCAATATCAAATATCGATTACTAACAAAATTATTCAATAAAATGAAAATGGGTGCCATATTATCCTCTTCTCCTCTATTCATTTTATATATGATCTCATAAAAGATATTTTCACAATTTCTTATATAATTTTTGAGATGTTAACAGAAATATGAAGAATCGCATTGTCTTTGAAAGATATTTTCAATTAGAATGTTTAATAGTCAAAACAGGAAATTGCTATTGTATTATGATTAGATTTACGTGCACCTTTATTTCCGCATAGTTTTAAATTTTTAGGAATTTTTGTTACTAAACCTTTATTATGAGAATAAAAACAGTAAAAAATTGATAGAACAAAGCATCGCGTCTATCGTACACGAGATTCGCGCGCGCGCGCGCGAAAGCGGACCTATTAATTCACCGCAGAAAGACAGGCTGAATCTCTATCACGGCGTTCTGGATATTCCATTTCCACGTGGTTGCGGTGCCGCGGTGATATAAATGCTAATTCGTGACGAGCATCTCCGATCGACGCTGGCGGATTCCGCACCTAATTTTCCTCCTGCCAAGAGATTCGCCGCTGCCAGAGACAGCTGATCCGCGCGTCTGCGGGGAGCGCGAGGAGCGCGGCATGCCGCTTTTTGCACGAGCTCCGCGCATCCTCCGCATCCTCCGCGAAGAGAGTACCGTCTCGTTAGCGATTAATTCTCGCGGCGTTGTGCTTAAATTAACGTGGCCTGATTTTCACTCCGTTTCCCGTATCCCGTATCTCTTGGAGGAAGTGAGGTGGGCAATGAAATAAGACAAATTCGAATTGGCGTCTGTCCAATGAAGCGTGCGACCGGTTCCATTGTGACTATGGGACATCGCTATTTTCTCTGAATTAGCCGCAAAGAACTACATTTTATTTTCATTTTGTAAAACATCTAATCGTTATACAATTAGCCGTTAACGCGCGCGCGTATTGTTTCGTAAAGCGGAAAACTTGCGTTGATCTTGTCCGATTGAAATTAACGGATTGACCGGACTCCAGCTTGTTTGTCTCTCTCTAGGGGAAATGGAATTATGACGCGATGCGCGAACCACCATGCGAGGAACTCCATCGGATCTACCAGAAGCGACAAAGGGCTGACGCGCGAACATCGCTTTGTCAGCATGGGATCCCGGGAGTATTCGGGGACCGATTGGTGTCACCAAGCGCCCGTCAGTCTTCTGGGGAGGGTGGTTGCGGCGGACAAAAGAGGGAAGAGCTGGTTCCGCTTGGCAGACGAGACGATAATCCGTCGTTGATGGAGATTTCCGCGTCATTTCCCTATGGATTTTATACGTGATGATCTAGAAATCTTGAAAATATTTGTGACAGGGTATGCCAAAATGAGAACTTTTTAAGAATTTTAACCCGTTACGGTCACCAGAGGTCCAAAAGACCCCACGCTTTTATAAATAAAATTCAATATTTTTTTTAAGAAAAAAAATGTATTTACCTTCTTTTGCGTCTTATAACTCATCTTTTTGATTGTTGTTAAAATTGAGCACTTCAAACTTCAAAATAAATGTACTTTTTTCAAAACCTTCTATGAAA
>QKQZ01016412.1:0-27914 GCA_003595255.1 Solenopsis fugax | reverse complement strand
CTATAATTTTTTAACTATGCAATTATAGTCCCAAATACCATATACTTTTTTCTCTGTGTATGTATACTTCATCCAATCTCTCTCATTAATATTTCTATTCAGAGTATTTCGTCCGTTACAATCAAATCTTATCTGACATTCGGACAAAGCCTCATGTTCGTTATCTCGAGGGTTGAACCTCGCCATGACATAGATGACGCATCAAATTTGCGTTGCCATTTGTTTATTGGTTTGTACAATGAGAAACTCGACAATAATACCAAGTAGCCTATTCATGCTAAATACGAGATAGCCAAAAATCGCTGAATTGCTTTACAAACATTTTTATTATAATATATATAAGTAATTTATAAAGTTACATCCAAAGAAATTTTATAATTATTATATTATTATTATATAATTCTTCAATTTCTCTTTTGTTGAAGAAAAATCAATTCCAGGAGTCTAGAAGGGTCATTTGCCAGTTTGGGACTGTGTTGTAAGTCTAATATGTCCATCTGCCTGTCCATCTGTCAGTTAGAGAAATGAAACCGTTGTAATTCCCAAAGCCGACAAGAGTCGCATATTACGGACGAAAATGGAGCAACGAACGGAGAATCTTCGTAAAGTTCAGCAAAAACATCTCTTTGCTGCCGGAGAAATTTCACCGGGCAATTGTCACGGTGATGGAATTCTGTTGCCCTAATTACATAAGTCTATCATTATGCGATTATATCCTGACTCGGAGTTCGCGTGGAAAAACGTGGCATTTAACAGGATATTGTGTCAAAGAGCGTAATTTGAGCGAGTCGATTTTTCGATCCGTTATTAATGGTTTAATTGACTCATTATTATCTGTTCGTTATTGTGTCGTTTGTGAGAAGACTGGAGTGTACAATATAACGTAGTGCATAAAGAGGGGAAAAAGAGAAAAAAGAAAGAAAAAAGAGAGTCTTTAATAGAAAATATTTCAAATATATTTCACATTTTTATATTATATCAATTTTCTCTAATTTTTTTGAAACTTTACATAAAGTATTAATATATAAATAATGTTGAAAAATAACGGTAATATGTATTAATGCAATATCTTGTAGTTTCCCAAAAATTACAGAAATATTATAATTTATATAACTGAATTAAAAATGTATCAACGAAAAATTTTATTTACAATGTGTAAAAATTTCAATTATAATTACACTTTTTATAATAACGCTAATTAAATTATTTAATTTCGAATATGAGGAGATATTGTAATTAATTAAGAACATGTATATAATATATTCATATATGAATTATAAGTATAATCATAAAATAAAAAGTAAATGATAAGACTTTTATAAACTTTTTGCACGAATAATTTTTCACAGATATTTTATTCATTAAATTTACAGAGGTACTATTTCTTCGTGATTTTCACAAATTTCACACACCGTTTCATTTTTCTTCCAGGGAAGTGAAATTTTCATTGGCTGAAGAAATTGCATATCATTGTTCATCACTGATATATTCATTTATCATTACCCATCTGCTTTAAAAAGATGGAAAAAAAATTGGGCTACAAAAGCGTTAAAGATATTTCCCCGAAGACACCAGGTAACGAGCGACATATTAAGACGCAGCTTTAGCTTGCAAGATTACGCGATGTGAAATAGGGTCGCGATTGTCTTGCATCTCCGATTGTTCCGCGCGCGCGTGCACATGCATAGGGTGATTAGTAACAAAGAAACGCAAACACGCTGATGTACATATTTTAACTTTCAAACATCTTACAAAAAATAAGATTTGTAAGATTCTTTATTTAAAATTTTACTATTCAGCATTAGAGAAGGTATTTATTATGTATGCTTTTATAAATCACCATGCAGTAAATAATGAAACACAAAAAACATAAAACATAAAACAAGATAAATAATTTTTCAAAGTTATACGCAGCTTAAATTAATCCACAATTTAAAAATATATGTTACATATATTTAAGACTGGTATTCATAGTTGTAAATAATTTTCAATCTTTGATTCAAAGCGTAATTAAGTACAGATTCATTTATTCATGCATTCATTCATTCATTCACTTTTTCTTTCAATCAAAGATTGAAAAGTATTTACGATTACGAATACCGGTCTAAATGTTCTTTTTGAAATAAAGAGATATTAATCCTGAAATACATATCTTGTATTTATTTATACACACAAAACTCTCATATATTTTTCAGCCTTAAAATAATTTTCTAACATATATTAATTTTATCATATATCTAACATGTACATACTCCACATATAAATCCATGGTTTAAAAACGTCAAGAATTCGAAAAAGAAAGAAAAAGAATAAATTCTTTCGTAATAAATTGATATAATACTTATCATTGAGGATTGTTTCTAAAATTTGCCGGCAAAGCACTTGTACTTTCTCGCTGAAACCACCCTGTATGTACAGGCGCTTCTTATATCTTGATAGACGAGCGCATTGATTGCACGAAAGCGCTGAGCATCGACCAACCAACCTAAATCTGCCTCAGTACGGCCGAGCACGCGAACCCTTCAGCCTTCTGTCCGGACGGACACTCTTCCTTCCATTCTCGTATTATCTAAACAACAACCACCCCGTCACCCCCTTTCCCGGATATAACCCCAAGTGAATTCGCTCTGTCTGCGGTTTTCGGGGTCCCGCTGCACATCCGGAGAGTACTTGGGAATTTAGAATTTCATTACAAACTGACGAAACTTTTAAACCTCTATTACTAGAGTATCAAAAGCTTGAGCTAACAAATAATTTTTTGTTCAGAGGTACTTGTAATTTTGTTCCAATTACAGCAAAAGTGATTAAATATAGATGCGTATTGAATATTAAGAAATATTGAAATATATAAAGTACTGGAATATTTGACGCATTTTTATAATTATAGTATTTTGCAAAAATGCCTTACATGTTTACGTCGATAATTAAATTAAATTCTAATAAATACAATTTACTAAATTTTCAATTTAAATGACAAAAGCGTCTACGTTTTATTTGTATCATTTCGTACGCAAAAAAATTGTTATCTATTACTGGAGAGTTTTTTCATGTTGGGAAAAACTTTCTCGTGGAATTCTGACTGACGAGATTAAATGAGCAGTGCGTGTTAATGGCTTGTGGAAAAATTTCCGTATATGATGATGTTCATAGTGTGATTATCGCAGTTGTACGCTACGATAACAACGCTCGATAGTACGTTGTGCAAGGTAATTATATCAGAAATTGGGTAGGCCGGCTTTTAATGGCTTTTGCAGGAAATCTCTTGAGAGAAACTCTAGAAAAAATTCGCGATAATATGAAAGGTAGAGATAGATAGATAGATAGATAGAGAGGGAGAAAGAAATTTCTCATTAAATTTCACCGTTGTCAATTCATCGATTAACGTTTTACGATCTGAATTTTTATTGTATATCAATATTCTTATTTAATTTTATTATATATTTAAATTTATTAAAATAAATTAGTAAACGCGGAATAAATCAAGAATCAAAACGCAAATAAATTATTCAATAATTTTGAAGTTATTTTATTCTTTTTGCCATATTTGTATATCGCACTCAATTTATCAGATTTTTATCATACTTTAAAGAAAAATTTACATTTTTACGAAGAAATTTCTCGCTAATTTAATACAATAAAATCATTTTATAATTTCAACTACAGAATTTATTCTGAAGAAATTAAGAAACAATCATTGTATTTCTATTAATATTATTTATATCGATATATTTTTAATAATGTTTACTAAGTAATGATTTTTTATATTCAAATTAATTTGTTTACATTTTTATTATTTTTATTTATTAATTAATATGCTAAATTAACAGGATTTAAAAATTCTATAGTTCGAAATTATAAATGATAAAATACATGAAAAAATTAAATCGTACGTCTCAAAAATTGCACATAAAATCATACGATAATTTTAATTAAAAAATACAATGATTCTTTTTAACTTTATAATTTTTAAATTTTTTGAAAAAGCAAAATTTTTAAATTAAAAGTGAAACTAAAATAATTAAATTAGAAACGAATGAGAAAAGAGGAAGAAATTAATTACAAAAAAAGAGAAATTAATTATCGAAATTAATAATCTAATGTGAGCGCTTCAGTTTAATTTGGAGTTATAAATGATCAAATTGACTTCTCCAAATTGTAAAACAGATCGTCAAATCTACATGACTAATTGAAGATTGTGAATATTGTTGTAATTACAATAAATTAACATAATGATTTTCATAAAAAAATATAAAATTGGATAACTTGTTAGAAGACTATTATAGTAATAATGTTATTATTATTAGAACGGCGGTTGTCGATGGAACTAATTTAACAGTTGTAATTGTATAAACAGTGTTACTTTCCTTTTACTCTCATCGGATTTGAATTAAAATTTACCAAATTACCGCGTGTAATAACGTAATACGTTAATACTCACGCTTTACACTCTACTGATAAACCTATGTTATATATATAGCGGGAATATTTAACGTATAATTATATAAATATTATAATTATTCCAAAAAGAATATTTCTATCGATCCAATACCGACTTTTTAAGCTTTATTTTATATGAAATAACTTAAGCTCTATTAAAAGCTTTATTTCACTGAAACTAAAATATTGAATTTCTCAAAAAGTCAGGATTACGATATAATTTGGCTATTTTTATGTTTCAGGCACTTCGATACGACAGCAAACGAAAAGTTGGCGAGCCGAACACAAAGCTGCGAGAACACTCGGTATAATTATGGGGGCGTTTCTTCTCTGTTGGCTGCCGTTCTTCCTATGGTAAATGTCAATTGTGAAAGTTTTAATAGCTCAATTTTTTTTAAAGAAAATTTGCTTTCGCTAAGAAAAAATTAATCAGAAGATTTAAAAAATTAATGAGAAGATTTAATTATCTCTGTTAAGTTTCAATATCGAAGAAGATGTGGTGTGCAGTTTTGGGACTGAGGATTATAAAAATTCACACAAAAATTATTATTAGACACCAAGATCCGCCGTAGACTGATATTTACTCTCTCAATTTTGTTTTATTATTATCCTAATCTCACTTAGTATTATTGATTTAAGAATAATTTCATTGATATATTTTTCCATTAAATTAAGAGAGGTCTTTCGATAAAAAGCAGAATAAAATTGAAAATAAGTCAATAAGTCAATAAATTGGCAGTATTAAATGAAATAAAGATACAAGTCTTTGATTTAGATTTTTTGTAGATTTATTTGATTTAAACCTCTGTTTAAGATTCTTATTAAGATTAAGTTAAAGAGAAAATTGGAATAAATTTAATTTAAACGTTCTTGAATAAAAGATTTCAAAGTATTGACTTTCTAATGTCAACAGAATAGTAAATTTAAAGTGTCTATTTTATTCTTTTCAAATATACTAAATAAATAATAACTTAAAGATTATATTAACAATTTTAATATATTAAACTGTCGAATCGTGCATGTACTGAATAAATACACTCTAGTGATGTTAAGTAAGAGATATTTAATGTTTTTCTCGGATACAATAAATTCTTCTAAAAGAAAGAACGCAGTGAAGTGCAAGATTTCGTCAAATAAAAGGATTTTAGTGAAAATTCACTTGGCGACTTTACTGTGTAGAAATCTTATCGTGGATTATATGTATCGAATCGTCAGAGACAGAAAAAGACAGAAAGAGACAGAGAGAGAGAGAGAGAGAGAGAGAGAGAGAGAGAGAGAGAGAGAGAGAGAGAGAGAGAGAGAGAGAGAGAGAGAGAGAGAGAGAGAGAGAGAGAGAGAGAGAGAGAGAGAGAGAGAGAGAGAGAGAGAGAGAGAGAGAGAGAGAGAGAGAGAGAGAGAGAGAGAGAGAGAGAGAGAGAGAGAGAGAGAGAGAGAGAGAGAGAGAGAGAGAGAGAGAGAGAGAGAGAGAGAGAGAGAGAGAGAGAGAGAGAGAGAGAGAGAGAGAGAGAGAGAGAGAGAGAGAGAGAGAGAGAGAGAGAGAGAGAGAGAGAGAGAGAGAGAGAGAGAGAGAGAGAGAGAGAGAGAGAGAGAGAGAGAGAGAGAGAGAGAGAGAGAGAGAGAGAGAGAGAGAGAGAGAGAGAGAGAGAGAGAGAGAGAGAGAGAGAGAGAGAGAGTGGGAAGGAGAGCGATAGAGAAGGAAAGAAGAGTGAGCTTTGCTGATGCCGAATGTCTAAAGTTAGCGAAGGAAGCGACAGTCTCGTCCGCCCCATGTTTTATTAATGCAAGCTTGGAAAGTGCATCTCTATGGAGTTTGCCGAGAGCTTACCCTACTCTCTCCGCAAGCTTGCTCGCAGTTTGACTATTTGCTTGACTAAGCGCCGCGATCGTAGAGGAATATGAAGACCTCTCTTAAAAAGAAATGAAAAAGAGAAAAAAAAACTGTCCCGGAGCGTTCCCGATTCAAAATTCAAAATAGGTGATGCAAAATACAGGAGACAGACACCATTGTCTATGCGAACAGATTGATAGGTGTCTCGGAAATTTGTTTGTCTTAGGGTGCAAAATCCCTTTAAGCACGTAATAATTATACGTGATGTGGTCACTTACCACTTAGATGAGTTTATCCCTGAAGGAGTGGATTTCGTAGTAAAACGATGTTTTAGGATTACGTACTTGGAAAGGAACGAGAATAAAAGGATACGTTAGATTAAAATAGAACGAGTGAAAATACTTTAATTTTAAATGATTGCGGAAAATTCGTCCTTTGCAGACTAGCTTCTAAAAATTGTCGTCAAAATTAAATTACATTTAAAAAATTTAATGAAGCTTTTTGTAGACAATCTTAATATTTTACGGTGCAGTAAAATTAAAATTAAAGTGTTCAAATGCTCTTGTTCAATTTCATATGACGCCCACATTATATCATTTTTATTTTATTGTCTTAATACTGTACATTAAATTGGTTCTCGTTGAATGCGTAATATTAGCATGGCAATAGAATTCACGAAAATTTCGTGAATTCTGTTGAGTTAAACAGTGAATGATGACTATGAATAAATACGCCCAAATGAAGTTCCGCCGGAAAATGAGCTCTCTATGGAAATAGAGCGAAGCAATGCAGATATATGGATGTGCAACGGAACATCTCTATTTTGCAACTCGGTTTTTATTCATGCAAATGCACAAAGCGCATCATTCTACTGACCTAAAAGCTCGTGTTAGTTTCGTAGTTCGGTCATTTTCCGAATCGCATTATCGATTTTCGTACGATCGGCTCTCTCTTAATGCATGAATAATTTGACATTTTTTTTTTCAGAAAATATCCGAATATTAATATATCTTTTTAATTCTCCTTTTAATATCTACATGAATACTATTTCTTTACATTACATCTCGTTGCTATGCTAATATTTTTATATCTCTATTTTATTGAGTGTCTGATAGTATTTTTCTTTCCTCACGTGACACATGTTTCACGAGTTGCGCAACGACAGAAATAACAATGGAGATATATTGGAAAACAATACGGCGGGATAAATCCGTAGGAGCGGATATGTAGTTGTGTAGAGATCAACTGCGTTTTCAAAGTTCAATTTGTTTGATTGATACCGTGGCTTTATAATTTTCGTCAAACGGAGATAACTGTGACCACAAATCCACGTCAATCCATTTAATATCGCGCTATATCCGTATCGCGATCGATGCTTCGTGCATTAATAATGATATGACTATGTGGTCGAAAATACGGTCGCATTATATTCTTGTCATTTCGATCTATATAGAATATCTAGTCAATCTTTTAGTAACGAATTTCCTGATAAATGTAGAAATCAAGTTTTTCCTTAGAAAAAAATCAAGCAAAATTTGTACAATAAAATATATAACTTACAAATTATTTCTTATTTTTCTTTGTATTATATTTCATATTAATTTAATTTTGCCATAAATTGGAAATAATTATATTGTAATACCATTCTTCTCCATTTGGGAGTAACTGACGTGATAACTCTGGGAGTTACCGGAGCAATTATAATAGTTTCTGTATAGATGTACCTTCAGACATTTACCTCGTTAAACAAAACTCGCAGAATTAATGTTGTATTTTTGTAAGCGTAATAACATCTCTAAATCGCAGGAAATTTCGAATTTCATTGCAAAATTATGGACGCCGCGCGCACTGAATTCAAAATATAAATCTTATTTTCACGTCGATTTTCACACACGTAGGAAGGGTAATATTGAAACATTGATTTGAAATCTGCGCATAATGTGGCAGATGCATCTATATGCAAAATACTCAGCGCAGATGCCCACGGAAAAATACACGAGGCGCACGTAGAGAAAACTCGTTTACCCCTCCGACATAGTTTGGCGTAAAACAAATCCCATAAATATCTAGACGCTATATCTGTATTCGCACTTTCAAGATACGCGGCTAACACTGCACTGAAGTAGCCTTATCGGAAATTATGGCACACCGTATTTGGCCAATCTATTCTCTTGACCTTTCCCTTACAGATTTATAGCTGTCCCGATTATTATTAATGTTACTACGGTACCACCAAAAATGCTTTCTTCTTTGTTGAAAGATCGTTTTTAATCATTTATGTTATTGTGTTATTTATAGTAGATATTGCGTTTCTTAAACGAAATTAGGAAACTGCTTTTATTATGTAATAGATCAAAGAAAAAAAAGGAAAAAAAAATATAAACAATATATATCACTATTTATATATATATGTATATCACTCTTTATACATATCACTTTTTTCTTATTTTATAAAACCTGCAAGCTTTTATATTCTTTAGATCAATTACCGGTATTATATTATAGAGGAAAGTTATTAAGATCTCCTGAAAGACATCTCTCTCTATATCTTGGAAACTGAACATTGCACTTTATTAATATTGATAAAAACTAAAAACATGATCTGCTTAGATAGTTAATTAAAGAAGTGAAAAACTATATAGTTCACATATCTCTTGCTTTTATATAAAATCAGTTTAAAACAAAATTTTCACAATGTGAAAATATTCTTACGATTTTCTTTTGCAAATTGTGTAGTTTAAACAAGAGTGGGTAGAGGAAAGTCGCCAATCCTGCCATTTCGTTTTTGAATAATATTTCTTAAACAAAAGCAAAAATAAAACTTTAACAATATAAATACATACTAGAAAGTGTCTTTTATCATATAGTATAGCAGTTTTTATAATACTCTTTCGTATTTTATAATATTAATGTTTTTGCAACATAATCCAAAAAGAGCGTCTAAAAAATTGTGCCTCAAAACTGGCACCTTCGACAATAATATCAAATTCAGACATGGCCCCGTAAGAAAGTATAAAATAAATTGATAAACTAAGTAATAAAATATATTTTTATTTATTAAACAATAAAATTTATAAAATTAAAAGGCTAAAATTGAACCCTTCCACTTTATACGTTTTTTTTGGCACCTTATTAATGGATCTGTCCGACACTATTTTCCTACTTTAAGATATTAAAAAGAATATGAAAATATTCATTGAAACATCTGTCAATATTGTAGTTGAAGATTATAGTTATTGTCTATTCTCACGGAAAGGTGGTCCGCTTTATGCTATACAGCGATCTCATGTCTCAAATCGCATTACGATGAAAATATGAAAATAAATATTGTATGACTCGTAACAAGGAACAAAGAAAATAGATATAAAGCGACTTATACGGCTTATACGGATTGAGATGTCAACGGTATGTAGGTTGATAGACACGATATAGTGGACATAATTGCCACCCAAGATCGGCAGTAATCAAAATTAAAATATAAATACATATACAATAGTCAGAGCGTGATCACAGTGATAAAAAATAAAGTAAAAGAAAGTATAAAGGCATGAGATTATAAGTTAAATTGTAAAAAAATTCGATAAAATATTTATAAAACGCTATAATGAATTGCGTGTGTACAACGGTCAAAATTGGAAACCATTTCAGCATTTTATAAATCTTTTATCGGATCTTTTACACTTTAACGTTTAATCTCAAGTTTTTATTATATTTCCTTTCATTTTATTTTTTATCGCTGTGACCACGATCTGATTATACATATATATTTATATTTTAATTGTGATTACTGCCGATCTTGAGTGACAAATATGTCCACTATATTGTGTCTATCAACCCGCATATCGTTGACATCTCAATTACGAGAGAGATGTCATATTTTCTATCTCGAAATCGATAGTTTCCGATAGATTCCTGTGTAAAGATCATCATAATGTACTGAAAATGACTCGAAGAATGAGCTGAAACGTCTATAATACATATTAAATTTGGATCTATAATTTTTTAATGACATTAATTATTTTTGCGCACCATTTACCGTGCCGGACTCGTATATGCTACTTTATAATTTTTTTTTAAATTATGAAAGAAAATAAAATATAAATAAAACAGTTTTAGAAAGCTACAAACATATAAAATAATCTAATATTATCAATAATATACTCACCATTGTTCTAACTATGCAATTTGCAAGAGAAATTTATGCAAATTTTTTTTTCGTTTTTCAAGAATTCGTTTTTAGCTGATTTTATATAGAAAAAAAGGTATGAATGTATGAACTAAGTTTTTATTTCCTTAATTATTTAAACAGATTATGTTTTTATCAGTATTAATGCGATGCAATGTTTCCAAGAAATATGAGAATGCCACATGGGCCAATATTGACGACTTTCTTTTATATATTGATGATATTAAATCATTTTACATGTTTGCGGCGTCATAAAACTGTTTTATTTATATATATTTTTTTTATTTTTTTCACAATGTGATTTTATATTTAAAATCGCATTGTGAAAATAAATATAAAATCGGAATGCGTAAACTGCCGATAAGATAGACTATGAAATGGTAAAAACTATATAGGATAGAATAAAAACACAGCATTATGAGAGAGATCTATTTATTGAGCTAATAACCTAATCTCTTTATCGTATTGCACTACATTTTGCGGAAAAGCATAAGCTATTTGTATATATCAATAAAAAAAAGTTTTACATTGAAATAAAATGCTTTTAGAAATTCTCATGTAGATTGATTTGTAAGTATTTTGTATAGATAACTCATGTGCAATAGTACTATTAATTGCTAGCACCGCGATTTTTTTTTAAATCACAGCGCGATGTACAACTGAATTTTCAATCATGAAATCACATGCGATTTAAAATCGCACTTGTAGTCAAGTATTTATTAAATACTTATGTAGGAAAATGATAAAAACAATTTTTATCTCACGAGTTTGAAATGTTATAAATGCATATTTGGTCCCGATTGTTGAAAGCATATTTTTAACACTTGACGTGATTTAAATAATTTGTTTGAAGTTTACTTCTCTTTTTATTAATTCGTGAAAATTTTGTAAAATAGTATTTAGCGTATAATAGCGTAGAAAATGTATAAATTTAAAATTATTATGCAGGACAATTTTTTTTTACGGCAAAACATGGAAGAAACATATGCCATTTTTTCATATTATGAATGACATTTGTATATGTTTATAAAAAATTTAATATTTACATTTTCTCTAATTTAATTTAATAATTTCAAGTATTATATTAGTTATTAATTATTTACAATATTCTATAAATTCTTTTTATGCCGTACAAGCGGTTCGATTAACACACAATAAAAAATTAATAATATATTTAATTTTCTATTTCGTAAAATTACGTATAATTCAAAATTTTATTGATAATATAAAACTACACGTGATTAAAAATATGCAATTGCGATCTTTATTTTATATTAAGCATAATTTTGTAAATCGCACCTCTGTAGGTTCAAATGGAAAAAAAAGAAAAAAAATGTAACATTATTGTCTATTATGTCGATTTTAGGGGTTATTTTGACAGATGCTCATTTTGCACTGAGGCAAAAATTATTAAAGTTTAATAAACATTTATTCAAATAGCACTAACAAAATATTTATTAAATGTAAATATATATAATATATTTATTGAATACAAGAATCATTAATTTAATTTAAGTATCAATTTTTCTTATAGAGTAAATATTTATGTATCACAAGTAAATATTTTACTATTCGAATAAATTTATTAAAATTTAGAATTTTTTTCTCTTAGTCTGCTTATCTTATAAAAAACTTAATTATTAAAAATTTGAAACAAGTATTTATGATTTCAAAATTTAGTTTTTGTTTAAGAAATCCAAATACAAAATGATATGTTGGTATCAGCGGCTTTCTTCTTCTTTAGACGTTTTTAAAAACATATATATTAAATCATCCATTCTGATTTCTTAAAGTGTAAAAGAGAATTCTAAAATTTATTGTTTAAAATATGAATATAAATCTAAAAATAATTTCTTTTCGTAACTTTTTATTCTTATATATAATACTGGACCTTTAAAAATAAATATAATAATTAACTTTCTCGGTTAGCATCTTCGAAAGCAGAAAAAAGTGAGTTCTTTTGTTTATTATTCTTCAGGTATCTGACGACGTCATTATGCGGCGAGGCCTGTTATTTTCCGGACACGGTGGTATCGGTGCTTTTCTGGATAGGTTACTTCAACAGCGCCCTGAATCCACTCATCTATGCGTATTTCAACCGCGACTTCCGTGACGCCTTCAAGGATACCTTAAAGAGCGCCTTGCCCTGCTGCGCCAACTGTTGGAAGACACCCTCGCAATTCGTGTAGTTTGACACACGACTCCGAAAAATTCGCCCCCTGAAAGGCGAGTTCAAAGCCCCCTTTTTCCAGCCAAAACGAATTCGAGCCGTTTCGTTTCAGCGATTTTTGGACACCAATCGACGCTATTCGCAATTAACCCTTATTGCGCGGATATATTGACTTCGGCCGTCGCTTTTCCGTTATTCGCAACTTGATACCTACGATCATTACATTGATTGTCAATCATCATGTAATGCGCACTTTGTAAATTGCATTCCTTCTATTTGACCAACAACAATTTCTGTTTTACTAAAATATGTGACATCGATATTATTACTTTTAAAGTTTTAAATAATTTAATAAACAAACAAAAAAAGTAATAAAATACGCGCAACGAATAGACTTCAAAAATTTTCAATCTAGAAGAAAAATTATATATTATATTAAATTTTATATTATATTTTTAAAATGTTTCCTTTTTACTATCTTATGAAAATTGATGACTTAGATTTTTTATTTTATAATTTATTTGGGTTTTTGAATCTCAATAATTAAATTTAACAATATTGAAAAAAAATCCTATAAACTTTTATGATTTAATGAAGTTTTTGAATCTTAATATAAATAATTTAACAATATTTTGAAAAAATAAAAATATGATAATATTATTTTTAAATTAAAACCGTATATATTGAGACGGATTTAAAGTTTGCGTTAAATGTTAAAGGGTTAATCGCAAATCGGCGATTCTTAAAGTGCGAGTTCCTATCAGATACTACCACAGTCATTGTTCGATGGTGCGACGATCGGCGCGTAATTGCCTTCCACGTAATCGCATTCCGAAATACATCCGGTAATGTATAATCCACGCTATCATATCGCCTCGGGAGGCGCGCGACAAACGCTTTCGAGAGAGACTCGAGATCGAAATTAATGCTTTCCAAGAGCGGAGCCGTTAAAATGGGTATTAGCGAATATAATCGACGTCATTAGTAAACGATTATCGATGCTTCGATCAGACGATTGCGAGGCTAAAATCCAGATTTTTCTTTCGGAGTTGATAAGAAGAAAATCCATTAAAATGTCATAAAATTAAAAGGACTTTTAGAAAATTTACAGCAGCGATTATTCATTTGTGAATACTTGAGGAAAATTAATGAAAGGGAATCTATATGGAAATTGTATATTGAATATTTTTTAAAATATACAATAATTTTCTTCGACCGTGACGAAAATTCGCGTAAGAACAAGGCATTTGCCGAAGCCGGTATAACAGTTAAAATATATTCGCGCAAGGATAGCGACGTACGCCGGAAATTACACGGAATGCGGATATATACGTGCAAGGCACGAGGGGATGAAAGAGGAGTTAATCTGTGTTTACTCTGTACATACGTCGAGACGGCCGGCTAGCGCTAATTAGATATAATTATTAGCGCACCGGCATATACAAGGCTGTACCATACGTATAACACGAGACACTTATTAACGTGGTGAAGCCGTGTGTAACATTATCGTAATCATGAAACAATAACGCCGCGATGGGTCAGCACGCAGCAGGATAAGGAGACATCCATCGCGTGCGCCATTTTGCCTGTATAAATGTACCATATTAGCAATAACCCGAGGTGGAATTGTAAATATATAATAACGGAAGAGTGAGTGGCTTGTTGTTTTTGTAAGTATAACAAATATAACATGTATTGGCGTCGAGTTCTGTGTGTTTTACGTGTCGCTTGCATGTACACGATAGGAAATTTGAGCCGAGAATACCGTAGGGTGACATAATTAAATAGACAGCTCATTGTTCAAATATATACTTTTATTTCTTGGAATAATAAGAAGATTGAATATTTTTTTGAGAAAGAGAGGGAGAGAAAGAAAGAGAGAGAGAGAGAGAGAGAGTGCATTTGCTAAATTATATTAAACTAAATCATATAATGTGTGGTGTTTTATATCACAACCGAACGTGCTTATTCTTCAAAGAAGTAAAGATATATATTTAGGTGAAAGGTAGCTTACTTATGTCATCCTAGTATACATGTACCTGTAGAGGTATTCCGTATTTTGTTAGAGTACTCTCTTGCGTCAGTATCTTAAAACATTGGAAAATATCGCTTGCAATAACTACAGCAACAAATATTGATGTAACTCCGTATATGTCAGATAATCGAAAAAAGTCATAGATATCTTACCAACTTGTCCCGTATTCTATATAATAAAAATAAAGAGAGCACACACCTATAAAATAATAAAAGTGAAGAAAAAGGCTTGACTTTTATAAAATCGAAGTATAACGAACTAGAAGCCAATTACATTGAAAATAACAATTTCATTTAACGGACTGAAGAACGAAAAAAAATAATACTGAAGAACAAAAGCCGATCTATATTTAGACCGCGATTTGAATGGAATTGTTATTTTTCGTGACGGCTCTCTTTTAATTCGATATATTTCAACTTTATTACTTTATTACAGTCTGACTCTGCGCGTGATATTATTTTCAATAAGATATCGACAAACGTCGCAATATTAACGCAGTACGGAATACCTTTTCTGCATCAATGTGACGGTCTATTTAATCGACCGTCTCCACTTGCTTCTGGATAATTATTCCAGAGACAGAGAGAAAGAGAGAGCGAGAGAGAGAGTGTGTGTGTGTGTGTGTGTGTGTGTGTGTGTGTGTGTGTGTGAGTGAGACAGAATGAGTGAAAGAGAGAAAGAGAAAAAAGAAAGAGAAAAAGGGAGACTATGTTAATGTGCGCAGTTACGCGGACCGTCCGAGTAAAGACACTAATTAGCATAATTCCCCGTTAGGCACGGCTTTTCCGTGTGTCCTTTCTGACAAATCATCTTTTTTACGTTCCCTTAATGAAACTCGTGAAAATCAAGTCGCTCTACAATATCTTTATCGCAGATCCTTTAAAAATTCGCCATCGAGTTTGTCTCACCGTTCGTAAACACGCCAATGTCGAAAAGACAAAGCTCGACGATCGCGCAAACCATCAGCAATGAGGAGGAAAAAATCTAGTGAAAGATTACTGAAAGAGATTATTACAAAAAAATCGAGATCACGGAGATCTTAAAATATGGGATTAAAATACTCACTGGGATCTGTGAGCAAATCCACGAATTATTAAATAAGTAAAAAGATGGTTTTAAATTACTCTTTGTTGAGGAATATCTTTCCTTTTGCAGTCCTCTGAAACGAAATCTGGCGAATCCATGGCTGGATTCACTGGAAAAGACGCGCTGCACGGATCTTTTCCATTTTGAGTGAAATATTCGTTTACGTATAAAAAGAATCTTACAAATCTTACAATACGTACGGGAAGAAATCTTACAAATCTCACAATAGGTACGAGAAGAAAAAATAAAATTCTAAGAAAGAAAGAGTTGAATTATCGGCGCGTTATACATATATTGTTACTTTCTACGATTTAATTCCTTTTTACGTGCTTTCAAGTTTTAACAAAAACTATCGAAATATCGCGAAGCCATGTTTCGCGTATCTTTGCGCAGCCTGGTATCGTTCGGATTGCTTTTATAGCTGACTCGGCAAAACATCATCGAGCAATATCCCGATTTATATCGAATTGCTAATTAATCCTATCCGCTACAGTCAGTCGCGATAATAACGACTGCTATTATCCCTGGACATGATTGTTCCGGATGTTGGACACATACGGATATTGGAATAAATTGCGCGCGTCGTCATTTCAGAGTTACTAAAAAAAAAAAGAATTATGTTGTAGAGAGGCAATTAGGGACATCAATAATATCACCGCGCACACACTTTTATTCCGGATCATCAGTTATGAAACGTATTTTAATTGATTTATTCATTTATTTGAGCGTTTTTCCTTCACGAATATGAAACTATGTACACTCATGGTCATCGATTTTGTCCCTGGGTAAATTTCAACTGAGAAGTCACTATCTTTCTACATAACACAATTCGTGATTAACGCAAAGACCAATAAGCTCTAGTCTTTACATTAATCATGAACTGCGAGTATGTAGAAAGATGGTGACTTTTCAGTTCGTGAAATTTCCTGAGGGACAGAATCGATGACCGTGAGTGTACATAATCTCGAAAACGTAATCGGTAGACACGTGCAAAGGGAAAGAAAAGAAAGGAACAGGAAATTGAAAACTGAGGAAATTAAAAAATGGCTATTAACAGAAGATCTCTGTGTAATATAATATTAAATAAAGATAACAACGTCAATTTGATGCTCTACTTGATCATTATTATAATTGCTTAATAATTGCACACAGATTTTAGTTTAAATAAGTTAGTAATATATTTTTAATTTATGTACCTGCGTTTCTAACTGTGAGAACAATTTCTTTGATTTGAATGATCAAGATAATATCAATTTCTATTGGCAACCAAAACGCAAATTGTAATACGCATCCAACGTGTATCCAAGTACGAACTTGAGGCGAATGTGGCGGGTTTTTCTAACGCAAGTGTTCCTTTCTCGACACGTCGATGCGAGTATTATTTTTCTACATATATATGTCGCGATTAGTTGTGTCGTCGAAGCGTTTAAGTATATTTTATATCGGGCTTCCGTTCAAATAAATTTCGGCTGGTCGTAATGTATAAGGGAAAAAACAAAATTTAAAATTTAAAAGCTTATTTTTGTGCTCCGATCCAAAAACGTTGCATCAACTAATTAAGAGGAAAAGTGAAATATCAAAATAGTAAAATTAGATTTCGTAAAAATATCAAAGCAGCATTAAAAAATAAAATATCCAAAAATAAACATTTATCATTTGTTAAATTGAATCTGCCTTTCGTAAAAAAATATATGAAAAAAATAAAATGCATGCTTAAAATAATCGAGTGATAGTTCAACCATGTAAATTGTTCAATCTTTTTCCTTTCGCGTGAAAAAATGCGACGTTAACCGACGATGGAAAAACTCTCGATTAATCACGCTAAGACGTTTTCTGGAATGTTTTCTTTATCAACTATATTCGCAAACATGCCACAGAATCATGAGACGTATATGGGAGACTCAATGTACATTTCGACCAACGAAATAATCAATCGGTATCGCTTGTTCCGTGTGAACGCGCAAATGTATCCGACAATCCCGAGGTGAAGAAAATTTCATCCCATTGAAGAAACAATGGTTTAACTTAAGTCATGCTGTATACAGGGCCTAATAAATCAAGAGTAGCATTTAAACGAGGGATTCTAGCAATTCACTGCAACGGCAATTATAGGGCGGCGTAGACGTTTAAAAAAGTGTCTAGCGGCAGATTAGACACACCGCAGCAAATAGAATTAAGCGCGAATGTGAGAACCGCGATGAAAGGACTGATATGTAGATATCTATGTAAATTGCGAGAACGAGAACAAGAAATGGGGACGAGAGTATGAGAGAAAAAGAGCGGCTATAAGTGAATCGAGTCGGAGTAAAATGGACTCGATTGAAACATTTTGCGATATCTATCGCTAGGCGCAGTTCACACGTATATCATTTAATAATTAACCCTCAACTGACACACTGGGTGTCGTACACCCGGGCATTTTTGCAAAAATGCTTGGCATTCATAAATTATTCGCTCCTTCTCTTCCGAATATTTCGAATATATTCAACTTCTCGATTTTCGCACCTATTTAGTCTTCTTCTTGACCTTCTGGCGTATCGATTAAAAAAAATTGTTCAAATTCTATGCATTAGATACCGAGATATACGCAATTGAAAATGGTCGGGTGACGTACACTCATGTGTTGCAAAATATTGAATCCAATATAGTGTGTCAGCTGAGGGTTAATGCAACATATTCCATATAAGTTTTTAAGATACGTGCATTCCTTTTTACTTTTCTCTATAAATAAATTAATTGTTTATTTTTTCTACAGAGATAACTTTCCTAAGTATTTTTCAGAAAAATAGTTATTATTCGAAAAGCGGACGTTTATCCTTTCTGCCTAGCATGTAATTCCGCGAGTCAATCTTACTCCATTCGATAACGGCTAATAAGAGAAAATGAGAGAGAGAGAGAGAGAGAGGGAGGGAGGAAAAAAGAGAAAAAATAAATGACATTATATTATGAAAGATGGAACATTTTGCAATCTTTAATCCTTGTCAGTCGTTCCCCAATCTATCCTGTGATATTTCCCGCGTCAATATTTTATGAGTTCCTGCGTTTTATGCGGCGAATTAATTTAGAGCGGAGACATTGTCGCGCTGATCGTGATTGTTTGCGGTTAACCGAGAGCGGAAAACAACGTGATTGATCGATAGTCTAACAGACTGTAACGATCGAGAGACATTCCACTCTTCCTCCTTCAGTATATTTTAATAAATCTACACTCAAAATTATTTTTATTAATATATTATTATTATCATTATTATCATTATATTTTGCTAAAAGTTACCAATATTTTACAATATATCCTGATGCTTTTGTAACTTGCTTCCATCATTACTCTTGTCAATAAATAAATACATAAATGAAAAATTAATTTCAAAAGTAATGTAAAAACGCAACGGAGTAACGAATAAAAATAACAAATACAAAAATCTAGCGATCTGGAAAAGTACATCTCTTTCCGCAATGATGTTCAAAGAACTTAAACGAATTTACCGAGAATAAATTTCCTACAATATTATTCGCAACTTGTGGTTTCCGCTCAACTTGTATACAAAGAGGCACGGAGAAAGAAAGAGGAAAGTGTGTTTATAATTCTGTTATAATTTCTCCTTTAATATGTATATACACATTTATAAGAGTTTTTATTCCTCCTTTATTTAATTTACATGCTTATTTGATTTCTTCATTTTTCATTTCTTACACGAATTTTACATAGACGAATTCTTCTTCTCGCGGGATATCTAATAATAATTTGATTAAACAAGGATTATCATAACAGCAAAAATTTATTAAAATTTCCTGAATATGCATCGTATTCTAATAATAAAATACATGCCTATTTGTTTTCTTTATTTTTTATTTCTTCGCGAATTTTACATAGACGAATTTTTCTTCTCGCGGATATCTAATAATAATTTGATTAAACAAGGATCATCATAACAGCGAAAATTTATTAAAATTTCCTGAATATGCATCGTATTTTAATAATAAAATCAAGGTAGAATGAGCAGAACAAATAACATTCTTCCTCTTGCTTATTAAGAACACTTGTTTCACTGAGCGAACATGAATAGTAATATTCCCTTATTAAATTATACATTCACGGCTATAATTTTTTCGTTATTATATGCAGTTATAATATTTTCTTTTGCGGATACCCATTCACGCCGGCCAATATCAAGCTCTACGTAGAATTCTATTCCATAGAAATAACAATTGCATCTGGTAAAATCGTGATCAACGTCGTCGAATTGCGCATAAAGCAACTGACAGACGGCGGCCGTTAAAGGAAATGGTCCGCGAAAACGAAATTCGAGAGACGTGAGATTTCGCAAGAGTAACCACCGATACGATTGCGTCGTTTCGCGCCGACAGACGTGTTGACAGCCACGAAAAGACAACCCCTTATTCCTCTGCTTTGTAACCGACCCTCGTCGTCAAGTCGCAAGGGTCGGTTACACACGTACGTATTGCACACGTAGGGATCACGGAGGAAAAATATTTTTCTCGCTGCCTTAAGAGGAAGAAAAGGCATTCCCATAAGCCGACCCTTGTCTGTCTTCGCACGTGAAGTTTTCCACATATGAAGGCAGGAAAATACTCTACGTAATTGTAAAAAAATATTCTGCATTTCTCTTTGTTTTCATATTTTATTAATTTTAGATACGTATGATCTAAAATTTAGATGTGAAAGGAGGATGAAGTTAAGAAAATATATGTATTTCCAAAAATTGTCAGTGCAAAATAAGAATAAGCAGAAAGATAGGAAAATATACGTATGAAAAATGTAGAGAAAGAAATACAGATGAAAACAAAAAGAAAAAACAAAGAAAAATTTACAGAAAGAATGTAGAAAAATATAGTGAAGAAATGTAGAGAAAAAAAATATTTAGAAAGAATATAGAGGAACAAAAGAGAAAAAGCATTTTAAAAATATAGAAACGAAATATCGGAAAAAATATTTCAAATTGATAATGAAGCATATTTATGTATGTACATATAAGACGAAATTAAGAATAAATTAAATTTAAGAAAGAAACAAAAGAAATAATGACTTAATTAATTAGATTAAATAAAGTTATTTTTACAAAATAGAAATTACTTTGATAAAATAACAGAATTTTTGTTAAAAGTGTGGCCGCAAATTGAATTTGATACTCACGTTCTTTTGTATATTGTAAGTTATTTCTCGATTGCGGTAACATTTTTTCTCCAACGTATTAATAATTTTTTCTTTTTTTCCACCTGGTTTTTTAAATGTTTTTCTCGTTTAAACCGGTTACGTAACGGTTGTATACCGTGGGCTTTTACGGTAATTCGCAGCCGCGTCGTGGTCGTATCGGAGAATCGCATATAATTGCAACTTACAAATCGGAGATAAAACGGCGACTTTATTTCCCACGCGAAACGCAGGAGTACGATTCTGCGTTACATCGGACTGATTACTCTCCTGCTGGAAACACGTAACAACCTTTTCGTAACAAGTCTTGCTAAGGCAACGAACAATGAAGGATATTCTCATGCGAACGAGAAAGAGAAAAGCAAGAGCAGCATTTATCACGCGCTTCGGATGCTGCGACGTGTATTCTACTTAAAAGAAATCCTATGTTCTCTTTCTTCTATAGAATTTTATTTTTTCTTTATTTAAGACGTAAATGCATTCAATGCGGCACCCGAGAGTGAACATTTGAGAAATGACAGTTTTCGCGTGATAGATATACTTGGCAAGAAAAAATTGTTCTAGGTCTTAAAATGGCTGCGCGCGTGCGGGTGCAATGAAATAAAAATAAAATTAAAAGCATAACAATGTTCAACGAACATTCAAAATATTAACAAAATAATTTCCTCGACAAATATGTAATATATAATTATTTAAGTACGTATTTTATACATTTTTAATAACTTTTAAGTATTTTTATTGTTTTTTTAATTTATTTTCTCTTTTCTTTATATCATGTTAAATTTTAATTATTATTTTTTAAAATATCGAGACAGAAATTTTAAATTAATATCGACAACAATAAGATCAGTCTGTTTATCGTGCACTACGCAGTATTTTACGGCAGCCGTAAATACACCGTAAAGACAATAATAAAATGTGCAGTGCACTTTACAGCGTTGTTGAACATTCTCCGCTTCATAAAAATGTTTCTACAAACCATGGTGCTTTGTTTCTCCATTCGTAAATGCCTAAGGCGTGACGGGAAAGTGTAATCATGCTTATGGCGAAGCGGAAGATGATGTATCTCAAACGATATGACGTTGCTGTTCTCCGCGACGTGGAGTTTCCTTAATGAAACACATTTCGATACGATGCTGATAATAATTCACGTAAGTAACCGAAAGCTTTGAGGCAAGGAGAAAAATGGGCCTTTAATAATGAAATAATTTTATTTCATAACTATTCTTAATTAAATTCATTAACTTATTTTAATTTTCTGAGTGTTAAACTAATAACTATTGTTTTTGTTTCTTAATAAATACTAAAAATAGTCGTTATTTCTCGTATAAAAAAAATCGTTATAATTGCGATACTTGGAGTACAGATGAGAAAATATAGTGATAAGATAGTATGTAATTATCGATATACATATACGTATCAGATATTATTTCTAGTAATTTTATTTATAATTCTACTAATAATTTCAGCATTAAATCTTTTCACTGTTGATTACCTCAAATACAATTATTAAATATATATCCGATATTTTTTACTGAATAGTAATGACAGTAATACATCTTCATCTAAATACATGTAATGATACAGCTCGTCTCGCTCTTCACTTTTTTTCAAGAATTCGCACTTGTCATACTATAGAAATTAATCGCGATAACCATTTACCATTTTTTCACAAGATTCTTATTGAGGAATAAATAATCGTGCGTCAAATACATAGAATCGAGATAAAGGCTTTCAAGCACCCATCGTGTTAACAAATGCTCGATCTATCAACGAGATTTAACGATATTCGATATGTCAACAGATAACGTATTCCTTCATTAAACAAGGTGAGAAAAGCTATCCCCATAATTTTTGTGCTTACATAAATGACAAGTGCAATTTGTAACAAAATATTTACTTCAGGACGTGATACTTATATCAGATTTTAAGATACATAATTATTGTTAATCAGATGTTTCTTAAATAATAAAAAAATATGTCTGAAAAAAATCTGATTTAAATTAAAGAATAATAAGAAATTAAATTTAGAGAAAGTAAAGTTAAAATAATGGATCATAACGTGAAAAATATATGAGATAAATATAAAACAATTAATATAAGTAAATAATAATAACTAAAAAAATGTTTTAATTAATGTAATTAAAACTAATATTAAAACATGATTACGTACGAGATTTTCTCCACAGAAAACCAATTACAAACCAATTATAAATCTTTTACATAAATGGATCTGAAAATTAAAATCTTTTTACAAACAAAAACAAAAAATAAAAATGGAAAGCCGATAATTTAATAATCTTGAGAGAAATTTGATTGCTATAAATCAATATATCGCAGTTACAGAAAAGTACTACTCGCGTGATAGGAAAATACTGCGAAAACTTACAGCAAAATATTAACATGCAATAATGGTCACTAAAATTGTTTTCTATCATATTGAAATTCTCCTTTATTGTTCCACGATTGTTATCGATATTGGTAATATTCGTACTTCCATTCTGATAGAGATATCGAGCTTTAAAGAGAACAAATGTGTTAAACGACAACGATGGAAAAGCACGCAGATTGAGAGATATCTTTTAAAGTGTTATTGCTCTATTTCCACATGAAAAAGTTCTCAAAATATGGCTTCAAATTTGTCTGAGGAAAAATCCCGCATTTCGCAAGAAATGCGAAAAGGCTGTGGGTTTCTAAATTGGGAAGATTGAGGACGCGCTATAATTCCTACTAAAGTCCCGTTTTATGGTAAACAAGAGATATAAGCAAATTATGATGTTCCATAATTTTTCACGCTTCCCACAAGGAAGGTAAGTATAAATAAAGAAAAATAAGTATATCAGGTAGGTTATAATCCAAATGAAAAACGATAGGAAGGAAACAATTAGTGAAATATAAGGAAAGATAAATTGTAAATTTTATTAAATTCGCGTTTTTTAAGCGTTGGAGAATTGAAGAAGCACCACGTTACATTTTCTCTTGCAAGATTCGTCCACCGTACTGCGAAATAATGAAGTTATTAACGGAGTTAAACTTAGCAGCTTTCGATGGGTACACTTAAGTAGCTCACAGAAGTAATTAGTGTTATATTACAGAGAGGATGAATATCGGCCGCCTCTTTGTAAGCTTATCAGCGCGACGAGGCCCTGATACGTCAGTCATTAATAGGGATGTGCTAGGTGTTCGTGATCGCTGATAACTTACCGTTTTACGCAGGCAGATCGGATTAAATTAAATTTGCCATAATTCAAGACTTCACACAAAAAAGGAAAACTTCAATAGAAATTTTTACTAGAAATTTAATAGAAATAAATCCTTAGTTAAAAATAAAATTTATAGCTTAGCAAGGAGCTCTGTAAATTTATGATAAAAACTATAAATAATATACATATGATTTATCATTTTTATAATATATGAAGAATTTTTGAATAACATATAAATATTTGGAAAAAATGCAAATATTGAATAAAAATAAAATACTGAAAAATTGCGGAAAACTTTCTTCGGTATCTTTTGTTAACTGACTTAAAGATGTAGAAAATTTACGTTAAAAGTCAAAGGTACAGGGAAACAATTATAGATTTATTGTCAAACTGACGACGGTTGCTATCGCGTCACGTTGCATATACAGCGCTTTATAACTTTAATGTTCGCAGTTACTCCGCGGCAGATGGGGCCATCCGCGCTATGTAAGCCCGCTCTATCCGTCGTACTCAGTCAATTGTCCCAATTCCCGGACGGAAATCGATAACGATGTCCACAAAATTTATTTGCAAATTCGCACACTACCGATACAGCCTCGAAAGTGAGCCATTGTCTCGCGATCCGACGAAATTCCGAAGCTGTCGGACTGGAACGACCGAACCCGCGGCGGCTGCCATTAACGAGCGGAATTTGTCGAATGTGCCGATGATCCGGTCTCTCCTAGTTTCCTCATAGCTTATGATAGAACTCGGCTTTATAATTTATTGGATGTGGAGATTGATCTTTCGTGATAAAACCGACGGTTAATGAATAAAAATTATCCTGAGAAAACTTCATAATGTTTGCTGATGAGTGGTATTATCGTCTTCCTATCATTAAGATTATAATTATTTTTAATTACGTTTCATTATATCGTCTACAAAATGAGATTATAATTTAATAATGATGAGTATATTAACATTAATTACGGCGTAACAAATTATAAAGAATATGAACAAATTTTCACTTTTCTGCCAGTCTTTATCAGCATAAATGAAGATAAATCGAGATCATAAAATCAAAATATATATAATTTTATAACACAATGCAAGAAATAAAATTATTGATAATAATGTTGTCGCATCGCGCTTGTCAACGACGGTAAAAAGCGAGAGAGTGGTTAATTCGCAGGTGAGATCGATATGATTTCAATATTTATCACCGGTGTAAAGGCCACTTTTATACACGTCAAGGCTGGTCGTGTATCTATGACCGACTTAATATGTTGCTACATCTCCGCAAACGCGACAAAATGTCCACGATCCAAATTAATTATAACGATAAAGCCAGTATTAAATTTCTTATTTCAACATTAATATATGAACAAAAGTTTTTGAGCGTTCGAAGAATTATACAATTATGAAATTATAGAGAACTGTCAGAAATCGCTGTAATAAATTTATTCTGAATGTAGAAGTAGAAAAGGTCAAATGACAATTTAATAATGACAGCGTGAAATGACGAAAATTTCACTCGCGTGCAAGTCTGTATTATCAGCTTACTATATTCAATGTAAACTTATTATGAAATTCTAGCGTTAAATAATTATAACTTCTTTGTGGCGCAGTAATAAATATATATTTTCCATTAGATATTCATGAGTAAAATTAAATTAATGTGAAAACTTTGCGTTTAAAAATGTTGTAAAATATTATCCAAGCAAAAATTAAAAAAGAAGTAAATTTAAAATTAAAAAATAATATGTACTCTATAAAGAAAATAAATACCTGAGTATACGCATTACTCTACTATTGATCTTCTTAAAGGAACAAAAAAGGATAAAAAGTTATAGTATTATTTCTCTGATTTAAAAAATGGATTATTCACTAATAAAACCGCAGAGTTAAATATGTACGTTATTATTTATTTATGTAAAATAGTAATTAGAATATAAATTTTTATTATGTCAATTACATACTTATTTTTAAACACACGTATTGAAATTAGTAATATAGATATTTTATGCATTTATGTGTGAATAAAGTAACATTAACAATAACATTGCAATTTTACAATTTAATAAAAGAATAAAGACGTTCAATAAGATGTAATTAATTATGAAAGATATGAGAAATAAGTAATGATAAAAGATGAAAATGTAAAAAATAATAAAATGTAGAAAAAGAATATGAATAAAAATGAAAAATAGGAATAAAAAAAATATATCACAATAACGTAACCTTTAATCTTCGGAAATTTCTAGCTATTTAGATGGAATTTTAGCTTTTCAAAAATTAGTAGCATTGAAAATCCTCTGGTATGTTTTATACATAACGAATAACAGTAGCCATAACACCCACTGTATAAGTGGGCGTACTCATTATATTTAACGTTGTTATATTTTACGTTGTTTTTAAAATGTATATTTATCAAAAAGTATATACATATATGCATTTGTTATTTTTTATAGTTAGAAAGTTGAATAATATTATGATATGTTTGTAGCGAATTTTTATTAAAAAAACGGTTTATCCACTTCGTCACAAGTTTTTGTTGCTCTAAACAGACGCGTCCGATTCTAATTACCCAGATTCTTTTTACCTACTTCCTATGATGCGTCTTTTATGCACATACTCTAGGCGCAAAGCGCATTTTAAGTAGTAAATTCAAAAGTGGACCCTATTTAATGACCCTATTTAATGCTGAGCCTTTTTCAGTTAAGATATTTCATTAGTATTCAAGAATTTTTTAGACAGTCAGTTGAAGCAAACCGATTTCACAGACGTATTCTTACTCCATAAGCAGTGAGAAACAAAATGTATAATTCCCAAAAGATTAAACGTGACTGGGATTCAATAGGACTTCTCCTTGCATCTATTTTCATTCTCGCTATTACAACTCACACCTTTTTGCTCTAACGTGACTGTTCTGACAATGAGGTTCAGATAAATTCTTTACGAAATTTCTTCCTTTTCATATATACAATAGTTCCTTTCTATTTGTGTTGAATAAAATTTAATATAATTCTAAAATCTTGTTATTCCCATTTTCTTCTTTGTTAGAGATTTCATTGAGAACATTGAGGTCAATAATATTATGTTTACCTTATAATCAAAAGATATAGTATCTTACCTATCTTATACATTTTTATATTATACAATATATATAATTTCGCATATAAATCTTTATATAGTTAATTAAAAAATAATTATAAATAAATTTAATGTCTACGATATTGGCATATAAAAATTTATTTTTAATATATAAATGTATTATAAACATGATCTTTTGTATACTATAAATTAAATAATTTAATAATTTTTGATCATGCTCCTGCAAGATACATAGGGGAGACCGGGGCTATTCGTTAGGGGGGGTAATTCGTAAAAATGGAAATATCTTTGTATGGGTATATGTTAAAAATTTACTGTAAATGTGTCCTAATGTAACGACGTTGCTAATAAAGTTTCGTTGGCGACGACGTCATATTGAAGTCGTGGCAGTAAAAAATGTGTTTTGCGACAGTCGAAGTAATTTCTGACAGTCAGCATTTCTTCAAAATTTAAGTAAGATAAATAAGATTCTTTTTGAAAACTTTGAATGTATCGTGTCCAGTTGAATGTATTTGAAACATTTTGTGTTTACTTTTTGCTGTGTGCTGTCTATTTTTGTAGACCATACGCAATAATGCGCAAAGTTGACGCCAGGACGATTCGAAACATCGAACGTCGAATCGTCGTTCGAACAATTGTTTCTTTTTATATTCGCATTCTATGTATCAAAATACATAACTTAATACTCAACAGGTGTAATTACACG
>QKQZ01016397.1:0-11808 GCA_003595255.1 Solenopsis fugax | reverse complement strand
AAAAAAAAAGAAAAACAAGCCTCCTAGATCTGATTGCCGTAAAGATGGATTAATGAGAAAACAAATGCGAGAATTCGCCGAGACTGAATTTTCACTCGACACAAAAGATCGATTTAACCTTAGTCGTATTCTACTAAAAAGTGAGACCCGAGGGTATCTTCTCCCTCCCTCCTCACGCCCCCCTTTCGTTGTCGCACGCACACACGCCCGCCTTTTCTCTCCTCTCCAGTGTTCGACACGACCCCGCGGGGTATGCTCACTTTTCAAACGAGCTTACTCTTTGCCACGCAAAAGCACATAGCCGGGAGGGGTAGAACGGGTTTGAAATCCGGCCTGATCTAATAGGGATTAACAGAGTGACAAATGTAAGAGTTAGCGACGGCGGGGTTGATGCTCTGTTTCTGCCCTAAGCCTTCGAGAGCACTGATCTTGTCGAAAAAAAAAAGAGAGAGATCCAATAAACAACTTCATTATTGAATCAGCACGAGGAGAACTAACATTTATACTTTTCTCTATGTTTCAAAGAACAAATATTAGCCCGATCGATGTAACCACAATTAATAATTTTCCTTCGACGAACATGCGTAAGAAATTAAATTATTATTTCCTTTTTTGCGCTCTAAATTATAATATGTAACATTAATATGACTGTTATGGAGTTGCTCACCTCGTTAAAATGCGTTTACGACTGCGGCGCCGGACGTTTGATGCAGACATATAGTTTGATCGAAGCGCGATAATAAACAACGACGCATAATAAATTATATAAGGAACGTTTGGCAACCCGACTCACGTTTACCAGGAAATCGATCCTCTGACCGCTGGCAACGTCCCGAACAGTTCGGCGCACGGCTACATTTATATTCTTATGTAAGATCCGGGGTAGATACAGAACACAAGGGAAGTACTTAAATTGGAGGGAGAAACGCGCAGCGGACGTTGCAAGCTGCCTTTTGCTGGAAGAAAATCGACCATCGCGCTCAGATAACGGCGCGATATTATTATATGAGAGAGAAAGAGAGAGAGAAAGAGAGAGAGAGAGAGAAAGAGAGCGATCGTGCGAACATATTGTCTCCGCAAAATGCAATTATTGCGTGATGTTTGTACAAAAATATTTATGTCGTTTATGGTTAAGGTTGAAGTCGCCTGCCAGCGATTAATCGACACGGTTTTTGGGTGGCCGTTAAGTATGTTGATCGAACAGCTCTTCACATTAAAAAGAAGAATATCAGATCGTTCTGTAATAACGAGGACAGCACCCAGGCTGAAATTATCGGCACTTCCGACGCGCTAAACTCTCCGCATGGATCATCAATCAGCGACGGCGGTCAAGGGATCCACCTGGCCTAATTTTATCGATAATCTCCGCGGGTCCAATCTCGATCAGAAATTCCTCGTAATAATAGACAAACGTAACCGCAACGATCTACCCTCGAGCGAAATATATTGTTACGACGCTTAAAGGAATAGCACGAAAATGATAGAATGTTGACGCGACGTGTAATTTCTTGATTTAATTTATGATTTATGTAAATTTTTCGTTTCTTTTATTATTACATTAAAAAATTAGTAACACTTTCTTGGAAATAAATAATTAATAAATATTTGTAATTTTTTATCACATTATTGTAATCATACGTACAGAGTATTTCACGAGGAGAAATTTAAATTAATAAAATAATAAAAATCCATCTAACAAAAGTTATAAATGTCTAGTATTTTTCGCTTGTTACAATATTAATAAAATTATCCATAACTCTCGACTGAATCGATTTCACTTATAGTGTACACGAAGTTTTTGCTTAAAAAAAGGTTTGGTAATAATAATCAGACTTTTTGAAATAATTTCAATTAAATATTTTATTAACATAATTAAATACTTTATAATTATATCAGTAGTAACCAATCGATTATTAAACGGTTACTAAATATTTAACTGAAATTATTTCATCAAAGCTAGTAATTATCATCTAGCCTGATTACCATTACCAAACTGTTTTTTTAGTGTAGAACACATTCCACAGTGTTCGTCGATCCCCTCGCGGAATATCCTATATATGCATCCTTGAGTACTGTAATTATTATTTCAAGCATAATGTAATAAATTGTTTTGACAAAGCAGGGTTAATCGCTCAGCTGAATGCTTTAAAGCTACCCCGAAGATACATATGTCGTGTAAAGTACCCAGACAAGATCTACGCATTGCGGAGTGTCTCGTACACTTGTCCGGGGCATACTTTGCGTTTAAAAAGCAGAAAGGGCGAACGCGCACGACATCGCGCGACGTCGGCTATGCGACTCGTAATAAATCAAATCGTGTTTTTCAAGGGTGCCGGCCGCGATCCACGGGCCTTCCGTGCACGAATGGTAATGAAAACCGTTGCACGATACAGCCAGATAACATTCCCCGCGACCAGAGAGACGGGGGACACACGCGTGTCTCGCTTACGAAGACAAAGACGAGGACAACGACGACGACGACGACGACGACGACAACGAATCGTTCTCGCAAAACCCATTGCTCTCGAGTATACGAGTCTCATCTCTTGTATTCTCTCATTGCCCGTGCGCTGCGCATACCTGCATACGAGAATCATTCGGAGTCGTGAAAAAGAAACGGTCAAAGTCTTTTCTTCAAATGTGCAGGATGCTCAGCAGCGTACTTTAAAGATGATTTAAAAATATTAATATTAAACGAAGAGCCTAATAAGTCAAAGCTAGATCTTGAGGCTATTTATTGTGTGTTTTATATACATTTTCAAATTTACGAAACTGCGCGCCGAATAACTTTTCGGTCTTAAAACACAATTCTAAGTTGAACAAGAAATAGTAACATCACGATATTAAATTGATTTTCAATTTAATAATAACTGATGCTAACATGAAGCGTCTAACTGTGAGGACCCTTTCCTCCTTAAAAGACTGTAAAGAATTTGTTGCGAAAAATAACATCTCAGCCAGGATTCAAAAATATTAGGTTATTTACGAAATAAGGTAGGACTTTTTATTTTCAGCATTTCTGGTATAACAAATAATATCATAGTTTGAAGTGTTATACAGCAGTTCCAGACCGTTGGTAGTTCACTAACACCATTAAGAGTTCCATTTTCATTTAAAACTGTAAGACTCTCATACTACTTTATTTCGTAAATGGCATAATATGTCGCGAATATAAGTTTAAGAAAAAACTTTACGTCCCCTATTGTTATTCAAGTTGTGCTATACCGTAACAATGCACTCTCTCAATAAAGCTATATTGTTGCTATTCATAATTATTTTATACCACATCCTCTTGCGTTACGTGCGTGTCATCTGTTAATAAACTATGTATGAGGTAGCTAATTCGCTTCGTTCACGACATCCTCCTTCTCGCAGTCCATTTAAGCGCTGTCCGCAAGTCCATTTCGCTGCCGCGATCTTTGTCTCTGTCATGCTCCGGGACAACCGCGATGTAATTAATGCGCGGTACAGCGGGCAGAAGAAAAGCCCGATCCTGGTACGTCTGTCATGGAGGACTCGTCCGACATGGTGGACGGGCGAACGAACGCGACCGCGCGATGCTCGAAATGCATGTCCTCGCGTGAGAACCGACTTGTTCTTACGATCCGCCGCCGGCTTCCGACCGACGTATGAATATTTGCCTGGCAGAATAATCGATCGATATATTACGGCGAATTAAAGCTTCAAGCGCGAGCTATTATCGCGGATTTCTGCACGACACCGCGAACGTTGAATAATATATTAGTTTATTCCGATATTTCCTTGAGATAATTGATTTGACGAGCACGCCGCCGTTGCCGCTTCATGTAAAATTGTATTATGGGATTAATATTTGAAAAGGATAGCGAGATATGAAGACGATGATTTGTGGAAGAGATATCGCATATCGGACACCTTATATCCGTTTGCTTCGCAAATACAATGATGTGTTTAATTTACATTTAATTAATTCACCTAAGATAATCGTTTCTCAGCTTCATGCAAATAGATGCTAAATTCATACCAATTGATTGTCTGCCATGATGACCTCTCGTCATCTTCTTGACGTATATTAAATTACTGTGAATAATAGAGGCGCTTAAAAGAACGAATATAGCGATTATTACATAGCCCAACTTCTCTCGCCGGTTAGTATTTTGATACCGATCCGGTGGCATAATTTCAGAATCGTGACATGTCGATAAGGACCTAATAACGACAGCCATCAAAGCTTTCAAGAGATCACACTCTGTCGATATATCCATCGCGTACCTAGAGTCCATTATCGTTTCTAATTCCAAATGAGGAGTCTATGTTTGAACACATAATTGATATCCAAAAATTGCCGATTATTTTGAGACTAGAAGATTCGTAGAGATCCGATCTGGTGTACGATTCGAACATCTCATCGCAGTTAAAGGCGCATAATTCGATTCGAAACTGCTCGCCCCGGTGCTGAATACGTCGACGGCTGATTAACATTCCGGCTTATTTATTCGGGCCGGGAGAAGAAATCGCTGCTCGAGAGCGAAGACGGGATCCTCTCGGAAGGATTACGTGGCTCGCGCATCTCTCGCGAAAGGAACCACTCTCGCTTGCCTTCCTGCTCGCTCGCCTCTACCGTATAACTCGTTCTACCTTCGACCAACCTGCCGCGCTTTCAGTGCCCGGATACAACCTGCCGTAGTCGACACGCGCGCGATTTGCTCGCGCCGGGTCCGAATTTTTGCGCGTCCCGCTCGTTTTGTCCCCGTCACTTTTCGTTTGCTCAAATTCGGAAAACGAGAAATGAGTAAGGAAGCCAACGAGGATCTCTCAAGGCAAAGTGAGGCATAACATGACAGGTAAGCGAGGCATACGCGTGATATTATGTGTTATCAATTATAGTGTATCTCGTCAATTATAGTGTTTTGCCGATTTCTATATTCATCATCGATGTCACTTTACGAACTTTATCGGAATGCGTATGGTAAGAGGAAATAGACTGGAATCGCATATTACTTGTAAATTATGAATACACGGAAAAAGTAGACTGGGTGATTCAGCAAAACTATAGATTGCTGCGCGAGTTCAACACTTATAACTAAAAAGATTTTTAATATTTTAACAAAGAAATTATGTCTGAAAGCAATGAATGAATTGTTAGAGCAATTATAGTTCTTTGCTATAATGAAAATTGTTAACGTGACAAGTTTTCTTTATTACAGCAGCAAAAGCATACGCCATCTTATAGTTTGCAGTTTTGTTAAAATTTTAATTCATATAATATATTCGATTGATTTTCGCAGAAAGTTGTTTCAGAAAGCTGTATTAATAAATTTGTTGTACTATTTTAACAAATGTGATTAGTTAGTTATAATCGCTAACTTTATTTAGCTACAAAACTTTGCTACTTTAACCTAGAAAACTGGCTGTCCCTGTGTTACACTGGAAGAAATGAAAAGAACAATTTTGTTGAAAAAACAGATATGAAAATAATTATGTTGGATCATTAAAATAATTACATTGCACTGAAAAAAAAGATTTGGTAACTATTATCAAATTTGGTAAAATTATCAAATTTAGTAATAGTTACCAAATCTTTTTTACAGTACAATGTAATTATTTTAACACTTATTTTAATATCTATATTTTCAAGGAAATCGTTCTTTTAGTGTATGAATCTATTGAATCAGTGAAGTTCTTACACTAAAAGATATATTACCCAAACATTTAGTTAAATAGTGATCAAATAAATTTTGTAGTTACTGGTACCCCAAAAACTTAGTTACGTTTAACGAAACATTTGGTTATAAGTTATATGAAAACATTTGTTTGGTTAAGGCTACAAATTGTTTGGTCAAAACAACTACACTCTCTAAACTCTTTGGAGTGGAAATCCAGCCGACTGGCTGGATTTCCACTCTTAGAGTGAGATTCTACTCCAAAAGAGTGAGATTCCAATTCAAAGAATTTAGAGAGCATATTTAATAATTATAACTATAAAATTCATTTGATCATTATTTAATTAAACATTTGGTCTACCTTATCAAATATTTCTCTCAGTTGTTTTAATAAATCTTTTTCTTTGTGTAACGTTCCTGAACTTTTAGAGGATGCTTCGTCTATTCCCGCTATTGGGAAATCGCGGGCGAGATTTTTTTCTCTCGTCTCGCGAGGGGTGAAATCTCAAACGCATTATTCAATCGGTGCGTCGTGAACGGAATGCGTAAATCGTGCTTAATAATGCGACGAGGACAAAAAGCGTAGAGTGCGTACCGTACGAGACCACACTCGGCGGGTCGGCGGCGTTTAGCCGCCACAAATTAATATAAGCGACCGGGACCCCCGTCTCGAATCGCTTCATCGAGTATGCGTATACCGTGCGAGCACGATCCGATTGCCGTCTCGTCTCGTCTTCGTGAAATTCCTCCGATGGCACATCGCGCCGCATCCTGATGACTAGATTTTCGAACTCACTACATTTCACAAATTATTCTGTATTTCTAATCCACGAGGGCATTTCACAAAGAACGAATTAGTGAAAACGCGTACGATATATGCAAAAAGCTGCACGAAAAGAATAATTTTATTCTACAAATTTGAAAATTATTATGTTGAACTATTTAAAAAAATTGTATTGAATGCTTAATTTGGTTGCTAAACAGAAAAAAATGAGTATCAAATCAACAATTCATTGTTTTATATGTAAGCAAGAATATAAAATCTTCTTGGAAGAATTTGATAATCTTAATCAGATATAATTTGCTTATGTGAAGAGACAAATTTTCTCCATGTAAGCAAATTATGTCTGTTTAAGATTTTAAATTTTTCCAAGAAGATTTTATATTCTTGCTTATATATGAAACAATGAATTGTTAATTTGATATTAATCTTTTTTCTGCGTAAAATGTCAAAACTATTTAGTCGTTCTACATAATTATTTTGATGGCCCAACATAAAATTATGTATTTTCTGATCTGTATCTAACTAAATTTTTAGATACTGCCATAAAACTTTTTTGTTTGAAAAAAATAATCCTATATCCTCGTTATTTTATCTTTCAACGTACAATGCTTTCGGAAAACGCGTGAACAATAATGGCCCCGCGATGAAACGATAACATTTCACTGCGATATATCTGCACGCGTTCTTTCAATCACATGTTTCGTCTAGGAAAGAAGGAAAGCGAAGTGCGCGAGACGAAAACGGGGAAGTTCGAGACGATCGTGCTCTCGACACTTTCTCCAGGAGTGCTTTGTAGCCCGTAAACTTTCTTCGTTCGACAACCCTCGGTCTCGGCCCAGAAAACGGAGCGGAATCAAGAAAATGTGGCGGCAGCGGCAGCGGCGACGATGATACGCGTACCGAACCGAAAGTTTTTCCGCGGCGGTAGCAGCGCAATCATTTGTTGAACACACCGCCAACAAATCCAATACCTCCAGCGAGCGGCGCGCGAACACGCGAATTTTCTTTTCACCTCCTTTTCGCTCCTACGCCTCGCTCGGATCGAAGGAAAATGTATGTGCGCAGGCAACATGCGAATGAAGACGCACACAAATGGGATCGTGTTCACACTTGCACATGCAGCTTACGTATGCATGTACAAACGACAGTTCATCCATCTCGTGTGTGTGCGCACGTCAAAGTACGAGAAGCACTTTGAGCCTCGCGCTATCGCTTGCAGCACGTACACCTCGGATGTAATCGTCTTCATCTTAATAATGTTAACGTCAATTGTGACAGGATAGATCGCTAAAAGTGTCATTATCAATGCCATTACTGCGGTATAACAAAATAAAAATAATTCTCTCGCATGAATTTCTACACAGAAAAAAATGAGTATCAAATCAACAATTCATTGTTTCATATATAAGCAAGAATATAAAATCTTCTTGGAAGAATTTGATAATCTTGATCAGACATAATTTGCTTACATGAAGAAACAAAATTTCTTTATGTTAACAAATTATGTCTCTTTGAAATTATAAATACTTCCAAGAAGATTTTATACTCTTGCTTATATATGAAACAATGAATTGTTGATTTGATACTAATTTTTTTTCTGTGTACTGAGAAAACATCAGGAAGTATGTGTACGTGCCTGCACTGCAAATCCAAGTGTGTAAAATGTGTATTATGTACGGACATTTTTTTATGCATTAAATTAAATTTATGTATGTAATTTTTGTACTTGTTAAACGTTTAGACATGTATCAATATTAAATTACACGTCTAGATACTTTAACAAAATTGTTCCGTTTCTATGTATATTTGAAAAATTATGCAAGTATGTTATTATATATTATATTCTCACGCGCAAACTGCAAATCCAAGTGTGTGTAGATCGTGTAGTCACTTTTTACGCATTTGCATTTTTTTGATGCATTAAATTAAATTTATGTATGTATTATAATTTTTGTACTTGTTAAACGTTTAGACATGTATCAATATTAAATTACACGCCTAAGCATATTAAAAAAATTATACGCACATAAATGCGTAAAAAGTGACTACATAATTTCATACACAAAAATGCACACTTGGATTTGCAGTGTCGTCCCTGAGACCGAGTGGCGCGTTACGGCAAAAAAATGGCCGTACATAATTCCCGATGTGCAGAAGCGGCAGTAGGCACATAGATACTTTTCAATTGCAAGCCCAAAACCACAAATCTTGGACAACGGTGGTGTAAAACGATCGATGAGACACGCAACGCGAGTGCATGCGATTGCAAGCGATTAGTATTGCGCGAGTAAATAACGAGTAAATGATAGGTTACTCACCCCCCTCCCCGATCGTGCTGCCCGCCACCGACCGACGCCGACCAGGCCTCTGTTGTTCCTTCTCTCGGAATCCTTCGCAGCGCTGCTTCTCCATAGCACTTGCACACGATCTCACACGCGCGCGCTTATTACTGAAACGCAACAAATACAGAATCAATTGCGCAGGCCGTATATAATTCCCGATTAAACGTGATTCGAGAGCGCTTTGCTGCGCTGGCGTTCCGTTGGCGGAAGAGAGCTTGACGGATGAAGTTGACGCCGGAGCGTCAACTTCACGTCGGCAACTTCACTCCGATGCATGCGTTAGCGCGCGAGATCGCGTGTGTTCAAATCAAAATGTGTATTTTTGTGTGTAAAACTATGTTGTTACTTTTGACGCATTTATGTGCGTGTAATATTTTATATACTTAGACGTGTAATTTAATATTGATACACGTCTAAGCGTGTAAAAGTACAAAAATTACACGAATAAATTTAATTTAATGCATAAAAAATACAAATGCGTAAAAAGTGACTACACGATTTACACACACTTGGATTTGCAGTGTGCGTGTAAGAATATAATAAATAATAACATACTTGTATAATTTTTCAAATATTAATAAATACATGGAAACGGAACGATTTTGTTAAAATATCTAAAAATTTAGCTAAATACAGATCTGACAATAATTTTGTTGGACCTTCAAAATAATTACATAGGACGCTCAAGTACGGTAAGTTTTAAAAAAGTTTTGACATTCCAACAACTCTAAGTTCTAAACTAATTATGTCCTACATAATTATTTAAATGGTCTAAGAAAATTCATTTTTAGATCTAATTAATTTTTTAAATACTTTAGGAAAATTGTTCTTTTCATGTATACAAAGATTTATGATTTAGATTATACACTGAAAGAAAAAATATCTTTTACAACAAACGAATTTTACTTAATACAAAGAACTTTTTACTCGATGGGTCCCAATAGCTTATTTACTTGCAGTCAAGTTAAAAATTTGAAAAATATGTAAAAATACAAAATTATATACTTAAGATAATGTCTATATATTTACTTAAAAGTAAATATTTTTACTTAAATAGAACAAATAAATACTTGCATCAAAACAAATGGTTTAAAAAAAATGTATTTTTTTTTCATTAAAAAAGTTTTTTTTCTCTCAATGCATGTGTATATATAAACGTAATTTTCATAATAATCGAAATTCATGTACGCAAGATTTTTTACGATGTCGTGGTTTTTATGTCGAGAGCACTTGTCGCAGATTGATTCCATGGCGACACGAAATTTGTATCAGGAAAAAACGCGAAGGAAACGCGTTCTTCCCTCGACGGTTCAACCGCGGATCCCGGAGCATCCAGAAGAGGGAAACGTGAGAGGACTCTGGATTTATTCGGATACACTTTGCCGTTGGAAATACCGCGTATGCGTACGGTGTAACGGCTGCCGCGCGATATCCGAAGGGCGTGGAAAAGGGCCGATTCCTTAATATCCCCCCGGGACTCGAGGATCAGATAGATATCGGTTAGGTTCGGCTATCTATTCAATATGCCTCCATTATTTGGTAGGTGATAAGGTGGAACGGCAGTCCACCCTTCTCTCGGTTTCAGTCCCGTCCCTCGCGTGCAGGGATAACCTGGCTCGCACGACTTACAACTACATCTTCGCTTCCCTGGGGAGCTGCGCGATGAACGATAGTCCTCTCACCCAGCTCTCCTCTTTCTTTTATTTCATCTCGTAATACAGCCTTCGTGTTTCCGATAAATTCGTTGTTTACATTCGCGGACTGGACAGATCGAAACTATGGATGTTAAACAAGCACTTGCACATGTTAATTTCATTAAAATCATTTTACGAATGAGTCGACAATAATATATCGAGATATTATTTCAAAATTTTTGTACAGAATTTAAACTAAGGTTGTGTTTACAGTGATATTTCTACGAGAAAATAAAGGACATATCTGAAAATTTTAGGTTTTTTTCTACATGGTTCCGAACCAGTTTAAATAACTAAATTTATCAATTGTTTTATAAACGACAAAATTGGGTTTTATGAAAATAAATCCAAAGGACAGCTACCCGAAATAAAGGACTGTCCTTTAGAATAAAAGACGTACGTCACTGTAATTATGTTACACGAAAAGAATAATTTAGCTAAAATACTTAAAAATTTAGTAGATCTGAAAATAAATATGTTGGACCATCAAAATAATTATAGGATCGGTTCAAAAGTCTTGGCTTTTTTTGGCATTGCTCTTACTACAGTGTATCAACACTGGCAGATGTTATAAAAAATTATATATTGGAAAGGACATCAAAAACTGTCTGCAACAAAAAGTTGGCCATCTGAGTTATTTATAATGCTATCTTGTGTCAACGAAAATGAGTCTAAAAAAAGAATACTTGTGTGTGATTATAATGTACGAATTTCGGAAAGATACAAAAATGATAAATGTAAAAAACACTTATGTGATAAATTAGGAAATTTTTTAAATATTTTTTTATGGCATGTACCAGTTTTGTTCCTTTCCGAAACTCGTACAGTATAATCGCTTGCAAATATTCTTTTTTTAGACTCAGATTATGCAAAATAGCACTGTAAATAACTCAAATGACATCATTTCTTTATAGACAGCTCTTGAAGTCACCTTTCCAACAATGTATGATTCGCCATAATACGTGTTGACATAGTAAGAATAACATCATCTCTTCCAAAAGAGCCAAGACTTTTGCACTCACCTAATGTACAAGAACACTCAAGCATGATGAGTGTCTTACATAAAATAAAAATGTTTTGACATTCTAGCAATCAACTTGAGCGTTCAATATGGCGTTATTATCAGATTAATATCTAGCTGAATTTCTAGGTATTTCTGCAAAGTTTTTTTTTGTGTAGAGATAGAAAAAAAGAGAAGAGAATGTATATATACATAAATTGTATACGTTTAATTAATATTACATTAAAAATATATATACTGAGAGAAAAAATTGTAGTGGTGACAACTATAAGGGGACAACCACACAAATTTTGTTAATATAATTATAATATATAGTTAAGTGAAC
>QKQZ01016396.1:0-20000 GCA_003595255.1 Solenopsis fugax | reverse complement strand
TCTCAGACCCGCAAATGTGTTTCCGTATTTTACAAAATCGGTGTGTTTAAGGGTTAATTATATTATTCACATTGTTTTAGTTTCATTTATTATTGTTTCGAATTTACTTCGTTTCTCGCACGTAACAAAGACGGAAAGGAAATTCCCCTCCACGAGGACTACCATTATGAAACAAGTTCTCCGTACATGAAGTTGTTTAACACGATCTAAATGTCACTAGAGAGTCCTTGCTTTTCCTCGAGTCGTCTGCCGATCGACAATATAATCGCGAGAAACAATCGCACAGGGAATCCCGCGACTATCGACCGTACACGGATACACGCAATTGTTCACAGAATATTGAAAGCGCGAAAACATCACTCTTTTTCTCTCTCTTTCTCTCATCCGTCCGGTATTTCTATTCTGATACGCTAGAGCAGACGTCGACAGGATTTCCTCGAGCAGCTTGGGCACGGATGAATGAAGAATTTCTCTCACTGCGATCGTCATTTACGACGACGCCGAACTGCCTTTCTTCCGATTTTTACGCGTATCAACGCTTTTTAACGCTTCCAAACACTACACTTTCATTAATCGCCGTTACAGTATTGACTTTTGCCCGATCGATCACAGTTTTGATAAATAATCACAGATGAAAATAATCGCGGCTGAAATATATATTACTATTCTAATATATTCGTGCCATTAATAATATTATTCGAACAACGACGCTCGAACGAGATAACGATTTGGGAATTAATCGTGCGCCGAATGTCGCGAAAAAACGAGATTTATGATAATTATTGTACAATTTCATGCAAGATTACATCAAATGTGCGCTATGTACATTTTAACTGCGTTAATAAATTATAAATTTAATCGATAATAATTTCAGTGAAGTTAACTTTTCTCATAAATTACGTTTCATATTCGGCTGATTCGTTATTTTCGATTATATTGTCATTATTGTAATTACCTTGTATGAATCTCTATTTTTTTAAATCTTATATATTTTAGCCTTTTTTCCTGTTATATTTATGCGTATCTCGATTATGCTAAAGGATCATTTTCTCATTATTATCAATAATAATAAAATAATAATAATAATAATCTCGCATAAAATCCGTGTAAACTCCAATCGCTGAGCCGGAATATCACGTTTGTTATTACAGATACGGATAGAATACACTTTTTAAATATCGAAGGTACAGCACGAAGGGCCTCCGTATATGTAAATTATGTCCGTTCGAATGTGGTATCCAATGCAGAATATATGTAATCGCGATATTATATCCGGCCGGACGAGCATATTGTGCCGCTCACTTCGTTGCCTTCGTTGTCGAATGCATAATTAATATATTCAGATATTCCATTGCCGGTTAATTTACTTTAATAAGCTGACGTTATGAAAAATGGGAATCCTGATGAGAATACGTAGCGTTACTCTCGAGATTAGACCGTCACGTCTGCGTCCATTGTGTATTACGAACGGCAGTATTAAAAGAGAAATTATCAAAGATGACAAATATGAATCAATTAGCTCTCACAATACAACTGAAGAAAAGGCAAAATGAAACGAAAAGGACTCGTTACGCCGTCGCCGGTTACGACGTAATTGCAATAATATTTTCTACACAAAAGAGTCCTAACGATTTTCAAGAGACACTTTCCTAAATAAATATAATACCTCACATAAGTGGAATAACTACCCCCTAATAGTCTGAACAGAGCAGGTCACCGCACGAGAGGAACGAGTCGCGTGTTTTTTCGTGGGGTTCGCAAATACACACATGACATACCTCATCAGGAGCGGTGCGCGTCCGATAAAAAGCACTGTTTTCGGAGTCGCGAATGTTCATGCGGTTTCCATTGCGAAAAGCGGAAGGAAGAAACGTGGGCGAGGTGGTGATCGATCGTCGGTGGCCGCCCCCGCCCTCCTACCCCCCTTCCGGATAGGAGGTAGGGATGGAAACGGCGAGGTGTTTCCGCGGGGGAGGAAAGAGGCGAAAGAGCGAGTAGCAGCTAGTAACATGGAAAAGAGAAAAGGGATTCGACATCGGCGATATCTCACTGATATCCGACCACGTTTCACGATCTGGATTTGCGACGGTGCACGAACCGAACCGCGCCGCCACGGAGCTGGACCGTGCACCAGCCCCGATTACTTTCGGGATTTCAAGATTGGGAGATAGATAGGGAATCTCGTCTCGTCTCGTCGTCGTGCAAAGTGTAACCTTGACGACAAGGCTCCGAGTCGTTTTCTCTGTACTTAATTTGAAACTAATTTGTAATATTAACCCTAGAGTGCTACTGTGGGTGAATTTTCAGCCAGCTGATTCATTTAATACGGTTTTTGCTATTATCATTTTAATCGTGTAAAATATTTCATAAGATTGTTTTACATTAAAATAGTGTCAGAATTCAATTATTCCAACATGTTGCAATTTAGAATAGAAAAAAAATCCTAAAAATGTATAAAAAATTTCTAACTATGCACTGAGAGAAAAAAATTACTAAATTTTAATAAGCATTTGTTTGAATACTTGCAATGAAATATTTACTAAGTGTAAATAAATTTGTTTAGTGCAAGAATCAATAATATAATTCAACTATCATTTTTTTTATTGAATAAATATTTATGTACCGTAAGTAAATATTTCATTGCAAGTATTGAAATAAATTTTTTCTCAGTATACGAATGACTTTTAAATCAGAGAAATATAGTACATCAGAAAAATATGAGCAGTACTTTAGGGTTGTCAATACAACAAGAATATTACGATACTAACAAAAATGTTAAAAATTTTCTAAAGCTATCGCCAATTCGCTTCTATCGCGATACACGTGAGATCGGGAATACACCTTCATCGTATCAACTTCTCTCTTCAAAGGAAGAGAATGAAGTATTAATGTAATGCAATATTTAAACGACGTTGGAAAGAATCGGTGCTGCGAGATAGATTCTTCCTTGGGAATATTCTTCAAATATAAAGCTTTTTCGTATGAAGAAATATGGATGGTGAGCGAACGAGGGACTACGTGGCGAGGAAGCGGATTTTGAAGTCGCCGATATTTCAACGATAGCACCGGGTCCGAGATTTGCGATGGACACGAGCCAACGATCTCGGGAGGATTGCACTAACTCGGATTACTTCCACCGAAACATCGAGAGCTTCGTACGAAAATTGCAAAGTTAAACGTGAAAGCTCTTATCGTATCTCTCTTAACCATCTCGACGGTCGAAAGAGACATTTCTGATCGGAAAAGCGCTAACGCGCGTTTATTCACCCATCTAAAAGTTATCCGTACAAAAAAAAAAATTAATACAGCCACGCGCACCGCTCGAAATGAATTAGATCCGGGGAGTACCCGTTTTATTGCCCGTTCGAGATCGCGCGAGCGCGCGAGAAGAGGCGACCGGAAGGAGAACGGCGAAAAGAAAAATAAAACGTCTCGAAGACATAGACCGATCGATACTTCTTCCCATGCAACGGACGCACCCTGCACCGACGACGATGTAGCGCGACGTAGTGCTTCGGCTGCAAATGCGCTTCTCTCTCTCGCTAGTGTCTTCTCGCGCTAGCAAAGCCTCGCATTAAAATTCCACGGGGCTAGATCGGCGCGCATTAATAAAATGTACCGCGAGGAAAACGAAGGGCCGCTCACGTCTACGCGTCGCGTAAAATATTCACAATTACACGAGCAGTTTATTATTTTTTTTTTAGGGTAATCTCGCGCGAAATCTAGTTTTGCTTCCTCGATGTTGAACAACTTCTATTCGCTTTCGTTATCACGAGAAATGCGGGAGACCCTGTCGCTCCATTTTTCACGAATCTCTCAATTTTTCTACACAGAAAAAAAATTAATATCAATCAACAATTCATTGTTTCGTATATAAGCAAGAATATAAAATCTTCTTGGAAGAATTTATAATCTTAAACATAATTTGCTTACATGGAGAAAATTTTTCTCTTCACATAAGCAAATTATGTCTGATTAAGATTATCAAATTTTTCCAAGAAGTAAATATAATGATATGTAAAGGAGGCAAATACGAGTCGGTAAACAGTGCGCAAAAGAAATCAACAAATAATTGTAATCACATAGATTTCATAATTGAATTTAATAACAAAAAAACGAACATTTTGGCTCTAATTTTGAGCCATCTTCAGCGCAAATACATCAAAAAATCGTTAAAGTTGACAAATTAATTTCCGCCGGTAATGAGGTTGAGGGCTTCCTCGTAAAGAAGTGACAGATATTGCGAATTGTTCGGCTCGAAAAATATGTAGCACATGCTCGCACTCAAAAACAGCGGTAGTCAAAATTTTATAATTGATGCACAAAAAAAGGAAAGTCACTGCATCAAAAAAACGCTCAGAATTTTACTTATTTAACTTAAGACGTCGCAGATACGGTTGTAATAAGTACCGTCACGTACGGTGATCGAAGAGACACACCTTTTCCAAGAAGATTTTATATTCTTGCTTATATATAAAACAATGAATTGTTGATTTGATAGTCATTTTTTTCTATGTATAGTCGTCTCTCTTCCCTGTTATAAAATCACTGACTGTAAATGATGAGAACTAAGACGACCAGTGATAGATATATCCGGCATTACGTAAGTAATCGAAATTCTGAATTTCCCTGCGAGCCTAATTGGACGTACTATTAATGCTTGATTGCGAAACGTTCTATTCGAGGATGAGGGGGAAATCTGCGATTGCGGCGGCTTCGTGGCCGCGGGCGGCGGTACCTTTATAAACTGTAACCAGCTCGCAGCATATTTCCAAGCCAAGGTTAGAGCCTGGCTGGCCGGCATTTTAGTCTAAGAATTTCTGGTATTTCCTACTGGCAATACGCGCGCATAACCCGGAAGGGCATCGATTCGGAAGGCGGTCTTTCGAAACGCTCACGGTGCGTGAGACCGTAACCGCACCGTGCGGAAACAACTTCGTTCCATGTGCGCTGTAACTTGTTTTATTCGCGTACTCGAGAGCGTTTTACCGTGGCACGTACGAGAGGCTTGCTACGAGAAAGGTAAAGGCGGACGCGCGCACGAGGGGGAAGAGCGCTAAAACGCGGAAAAGTGTTGGTAAACAACGGCAATAATGACGATGGCGGTGGAAAAGTACGAGCGACGGGGACGTGACCCGACTGCCGTCTCTCGTCCGAATTGCACTTTTTCATTTCCTCGCGCTCTCGTATTTTTCTCCCGCGAATGAAAATTCCACGGTTCGACACGAGGGCGTAGGCATCCATCGTGCGCGACGAACCGGCTGCGTAATTTTCTGGTAGCCCGAGCCTCGGGAATTACGTTCCGCGAGATAATTGGCTACTTAAAGCTAAATTGGTTAGAGCCTGATATTTATCTCCAAAATAATACTGTCATTAAGAGATCGGATCTAATTAATGACCTACGTGCGTAGCGTTCGCGTACGCGTGCTTTCTTAATGATAAATTATGTAAACTTTTACCGCGATTTTCTCGTTAGTTTAAACATCTCGTAAGTATTAATTAACTGAGCGTTAACAGGCGCGTTACAATATTACGTGCGAAAGTAAAGGAATTCTCGTTCACCCGGGGTCCACTTCCTTATTCGTTCAGCCGCGATGACTTCGGGCCGCGTCCTCAAGACCTGTTTACGTAAGTATGAATAAGACGTGCCGCATTCTAACGGTGATCTATTTACGTCCACTGCTCCCCGAAATCCCGGCTCGCGGCCGGCCCGTACGCACCTAATTTTATATTCGGAGCAAAAACTCTCCGGCACCATTGCCAAGTGGAGCTCCGACAATCGATCTCTCACCCCGCCTGACCTTTTCAGACAAGATCGCGTCAATTGAAAATATTTTCGAGGCTAAAAAAATCTCGAAATATGCGCACGGCGCTTGTGAAAATCACGTCGACGTGATTCGAGACTCGGCAGCGGAAGATGAGAGCACGAGGAGGGGGAGGGGGGAGGAATGATGGCGGATTAATCGGACGACGTCGGGGAAAACGTTGGAGACGCGCGTAGAGAAATGCGAGCCCACGTGTCCCGACCTAATCCCGTTCCGTCGGTAATTGGATCACGTGGAGAAAGAGCGAGGTCGGGGCTTAGCTTAGCCGCGAATTAATTCCGCTGACCACGTGGGAAGGTTTTCCTTCGCGTCCGAGGACAGTTCGCGGCGAAGCCCATCGGCAAGGTGGACGAAGTCCTCTTTCACCTCGCAGAGGGAAGTCACAGGGGAGAAGGAAGACGACGACGCGCGTAAAAATTTCCCGTTGACTGGGGATATAATCGCTCCTTATCTTATGGATTTATAACGGTGGTAGCCTCGATGCGGCGGCGACGCGACGCCGTACGTCATGGAATTTTTTTTTATTGCAAGATAAGATTTACGGATTCTATAAAAACCGTAAGAGAGTGTATTGTTGCTTTTGGCGCGTTTGTCTCGGCTTTCTGCGCATAATTCGCGCGGTGTGATGCAAATGCGTTCTTCCGCCCGTAAGACCCGAAATACGCGACGGATTTAGAACGGAATATTAATCGCTGGCGAATGAGTAATACTCCCGAAAATACGTTTCGGTATAATTAAAGCGACCGAGTTTATCGACCACGATCATGCAGATCGAGATGCGTTCTCTGACGCGTTCGCCAATGTTCTGAACGAATAACTTTGATGGTGACGTTAATAATAATAATAATAACAATAATAATAATGACAACAATAATAACAACTTCATTATTATTATTATTGTTGTTGTTATTATTATATTACTGTTGTTTTAATAATAATAATTATATAACAACAACAACAACCACAACAACAATAATAATAATAATTATATTACTGTTGTTATAATAATAATAATTATATAATAACAACAATAATAATAATAATTATTATTATTATTATTATGTAATTAATTGTTGCGTAGGATGTTGTTCGCGAGACACAATCGTAGAAACGCCACTACCGGTTTTCTCGCACTCACGATCAGCGATATATCGAGGTAGACGGATTCCGTATCGGTAGTTTCGATAATTCCGGAAAAGCCGGATACCGCGTTAGTCGCATTCTATGAATGTAACTTTAATTAACCGTTCCCCGAGCTCGCGGCCGTAATTATCGCATGGTTCGATACGCCGCCGGCGGAGAAAGATAGTTCCCGCTCGATATACCGCCGATACTTTAGGAATACGCTTGCCGAATACGTTATCGAAGCGTAACTCGCGAAACGGCGATACAGAAAATGTTACAATGCTTTTAAAGCAGCGCGAGATCGTGTGAAATCGTATGAAAACGCGCAGAGTTTTTTGCCGAATGGAAAACGGTAGAATTCCAGCTATCGTTATAGAGCAACTCGCATCAAGGTGAAAGATGTGTTCTGTATTAAATATACACACATTGTTTTTCATCATCTTCTTTTGAAATTTAAATGGAACCTTCGTTTCAGTTGACAAAATACGCAACTATTGAATTAAATATAAGCATTACGACATCGAGCGCAAGCGGATGTTCGCCGAAAATATTTGAAAAGCAAGTCACGCACTGATATAAATGTTTATCTATACCCGACGAGAAACGATAATGAAAGCTTAATTATCGTTTGAGTCGCTTAAATGTGCAATACTTAAACCGTTCCAAACGCTCGCGAAATTACTGTAATTATAAAATTAGCAACTTTGAAAAACCAAGATTGAAATCTTGATAAGACCTGCGAGACATCTTTTTCTACAGGCGTCTATGTTCTATGTAATTTTCACCATCGCAAGAAATGCATGTTGAGCACATCTCGGCGAATCTTTCTTACGACGATTTCTCCGTCGAAGGTATCCGGCGATTTCAATGCGGTCGCGCATGTCAATTAACAAACGGGGTCAATGGAAAGTGCGAGTGTTCGAGGGATTAATCCTTTCGATTTCTACCGGCATTGACCCTGCCCGCCTGTCGATCTATTTACGTATATCGCACACGTTTATAATCGAAACGTTAAAGCAGCGTCCCAGCGAGCATCCTTAAACCGTTCGCGGATCACATCTCGAATTAGCCTCGTCATCGGCGAATAATAATGGTGCGATTCGAAGGTTCAATGCGCCGATGACGAGGGAATCGGCACGGCACGGTTCGCCTACCGTTACACAACGTACGACGAGTCGGCGGATCGGCGACGCTTCCGCTCGACGATGGAAAATCACGAATGTGTTGATCTTCGATCATCTGGCTGGGCTGTCTGGCTTGCTCGACGCGGAAGTNGAGCCGATAGAGAGGCTGGTTCAACGGTCGCTCATCGGAGAATCGTGCTTCTGGCGCTTCCTGCGTCGGCCGCCGGTTGGCAACAATGAAAGTGCTCGATTACACGCTCGTTATATAATTAAGATTGTTATGTGTGCCGGCGGGAGTAAGCGCACAAGCGCTACGTTACCTTGCAGCTGGATGCTGCGGCGGACATGTATCATTACGGAGGGATTCTGGCGTGCCTCTGGCGCGGAATTTTTAAGTACGTTTAACGTAGTAACAAGAGAAACCGGCGAAGGAAGATGGCACAAAAAATAAAATGTAACAACAACAGGAAAGAACAAATCAAGATTAAATTTTTATTACAGTCTGCGATAAAATTATTTTGGATCGTTGTGTCTTATTTCATAAACGTATACAAACTTATTTCTATCTTTAGACCTCTGTTGTTTAAATTGGTTCATATCTGATTTAATTAAACTCTTCACATTCGCGCAAACTTCGTATTTTTGCGATTCGATATTCGCAATCTTTCTTTATATATTTATAGAACGATTAATAACAATAATAAAGTAATAAAACAATTTTTAATTTTTAAATTAAAATTTGACATAAAATTGTACACCGAGAGAAAAATTACTAATTAAATTTTAATAAATATGTATTTATTCAAATAGTAATATTTATTGAAATATTAATATTTACTAAATATAATGAAATATTTACTAAATGTTAATACACATTTATTTAGTACAAAAGTCACTAATTTAAATATTATTTTCTCTTATAGAGAATATTTATGTACTGTAAGTAAATATTTTACTCGTACTATTCGAATAAATATTTATTAAAATTTAAGAATTTTTTCTCTCAGTGTATGTAGATAATCTTTTTTGTTAAACTATTAACTTTTCATTCTTCTACATTCGTGCAATTTCGATATCCGTAGCATTTGGGGAACGCAGCTCCTCGCGAGTAAGGCGCTTTTACCGAGAATCTTTACCTAATTTTTGAAACCACGCAGAGTGAAAATTATTCACCCATGTGAGAGTTTATCGCGGCGCTTTATGCGCGTGCACGCACGACGGTCATCGCGATAATGGCTTTATCGCGATTAACGTCGCCCACCGGCGTATTCCGATATTACGCAGTCGCGGCTTTGGATCGGAAACCGAGGGGAGGGATAGACCGACAGAGCAAGCGGAGGAGGACAATGTACACGACTTAAGCATCACGTGCGCCGGCGATCCCAATTTCCTGATATCATCGATCGGTCCTTACACGCGAGCCTTAGGCCCCGCTTAAGAGTTATCTATTCCGTAGACCGCGTTCTACTCAACGCAACGTTTTAGCAACTGATAAAGTTAAAGTCTATTTCCGCGAATAGAGACAATCACGAAGATGTGCGTCAATTGGCTGTTGCATCCGCGAGATGCTCCTCTACTCAAAGTGATTACGCAGCTCTTGCAGTGACTTTTTAAGTGCTGCTGTGCTAATGACTTCCGTCTAATCTGAGAGCGACCATACGACACACACACACACACACACACACACACACACACACTTCCCCTTCTTTTTTGCTAAACTATTATCCACACAGAAAAAAATCATTATCAAATCAACAATTCATTGTTTCATATATAAGCAAGAATATAAAATCTTCTTGGAAGAATTTGATAATCTTGATCAGACATAATTTGCTTACATGAAGAAACAAAATTTTTTTATGTCAGCAAATTATGTCTGTTTGAGATTATAAATACTTCCAAAGAGATTTTATATTCTTGCTTATACATGAAACAATGAATTGTTGATTTGATACTAATTTTTTTTCTGTGCCCGGAGAACAATGCAATGATGATTTAATCCCTCAGAAGAAAAATTAACATTTAAAACAATTTTTTCTAAAAATTCTTTTTCGAAAATTATTACCATTTTTGAGGCCAGATAGCAAGAAGTACGAATTACGTTGTGTACGAGTATGTGTTGTGTTTCGAAGAATATTAATAAAATTGAATTATTTTCTAATCAAATGTTATCTATCTTTAATCACCTATTTTTCTATTCTACTCTACGAACAAAAGACATTGCAGACAAGTGGTGATAAGATACACAGAGTGCGTTGAAAACGTATTCGCATCGAGCGTCACAACTCAAACAAGCATATTTTTTTAAATATATCCATGGATACTACAATAAGAGCTCGTTGTACACGTGGACATACATGCGTATTCGGTAACGTTTCTCTTTTAGCTGACGCATCGATCACGGAGGTCATTGCCCGAATAATTGCCATTTGAATATTCGAGCGTAATGCCGCAATAAGAAACAAAGGGGCGTCGTAGCTGCCTTTTTACGATTTCAAAACAATATGCCCTATAGCCTTTTTACATAACCCCGCGAGCCTTTAGCAACGATAACGATTGAGCTGACAAAGGGGGAAGAGAGAAATATAATTGTTACATCATGTGTGCAGGATGACATTTGTCTTGCGCTATGTTATTACATGACGTAATTAAAATGAATGTTTTATCATCACACACATGTTGACACGGCCACTTTCGTTAAAAACAAAATAATAACAGCAAAACATTTTTATCACATATAATATTTCAGTTAACGCAGCGATTACTGACATTTAATTACTAGTAAAACATTTTTACTAGTAAGCATAATGAGCATTTGCTGCATTTAATAATATGCTTGGCAATGACACGTGCGAGGATCGCGCCAATTACGTAGTCGAGGTTCCACGTGTCTCCGCGTCTCAAGGCTCTATAATTAATTCGCGCAAAGACTCGCGATTGTCGTCCTACGGCACATATTACGCGCTCACGCCGACCTACTGTTCAAACAATTGTCGTCAGCTTCGATGCCAGACTCGTTATCAGTGTGATATTTGTATCCGTAACTCGTGGCGAATGCTCGCGTATGAGTCGGCATTCCTCGCGATGCCGGGACAAAAGCGGGAGGGGGAGGGGAGAAGGGGAGAAAAATGATAACGCTGCGACTCGTGAAATTTCACCTGACACGCTATTCCAACGAAGGAAATTCCAACGGAGGCGATGCGATTCGGACGGGCTATATGAATTCCAGTAGTGCTAGTCCATAGATTATTTCCAATTAATCGCGTTCATACTCGAAATAGCAATTACGATCCGCGTTTGTCCAACCTTGCGCGACAATTTTAGACCGTTGTACGTGCAACGGGCGCTCTCGCGTGATGCGCGGCATTTCGTTTTCGTTCGATATACCGCGCTGTGCCTATACGGCTAACGCGACAGCCGATAATGCTCGCTACGCACGACTTGCTCCAGCCACTTTGAACTTGGTGGATCTCGCAAATCGCATGGAAAACAGGGTAGTAGGTCGCTCGATCATCGGCTGCTGCGTTCGAGAGGCATCCGTTTGGCATTTCTCCGAGCCGGGCTGTCCCTTTCTATTCCGAGTCGTCGCTTTTTCACCGGCGTCAGCGGATCGATATCTAACAGTGGTGATGACGACGGCGAAATCGCGCCGATTGGACAACGCGCGATAAATAAATATATCGCGAGAAAGGGAAAAACGCCGCTGCAAGGCCTCGCGAACGCGACCAAGTTTACGAGACAAACTTGGAAATCTTCGAAACAGTGGTGTAAGAGCGTATTTCGAGGATAAGAGCGAAACTGCCGAAGGAAATGGCACCGCTTGATGCTTGAGGGGTTAAAATTACGCTTAACCACAGGGCAACTGAAGATTCGTTTGGCCACCTTGTAATTTTCCGTCGGAGGGCCCTTAACGAGCTCTCTTCTCTCTAACTTCGCTCTGCTTTCTCAACACCCTCCAAAAATCCAGACCCTCTTCAAGCAAGTCGAGTGCAAAGCCGACGACGATGCCGAAACCCTCGCTGGGGGGGGGCAAACGCAGCTCGGAAGCACGGACTTGCGCGCTACGTACAGAGAATACGCCGGTGTATCATCTACGAATGCACTATCACATTGCTCGTATTCTATATCGCGGTGATTATTGCGACAGCTGCAATTGCGCAACGACGACGTCGAGCACTTCGCCTTGCTTGATTTCTGCGCGTTCCGAGAATTTTAAATCCCACGTATAATCGCTCCTTTATTATCGAGATTATGAATTCCACACGACAGATTGTGTTCCACAATTAGTTGCATAACTTCCTTCGTGTTGGAGAATTTTCAAATGGTCATTTTCCATATGACTCGTATCGGGCAGAAATTTTTACTTTGATTTTCTTCATTCAACGCTCAGAGGTAATTTTCGAAACACTGAGAAAGTTAATATAAGTTTTAGGGTAAAGGGTTCTGATATTTAGATGCTAGTTAGCATCGTTTATTATTAAATTGACTTTCAATTTACATTCAGAGAAAAAAAATTGTAGTGGAGACAACTATAAGGGGACAACCATACAAATTTTGTTAATATAATTATAATATATAGTTAAGTGAACTGTATTATAGTTATTGCAACTAAGTTTATGGTTAAGAAAACTAATAAAAAATAGTTGTAATTACTTTATTATATAGTATACTACAACTATTTTTTATTAGTTCTCTTAACCATTAATTTAGTTGAAATAATTATCATATAGTTCACTTAACTATATATTATAATTATATTAACAAAATTTATATGGTTGTCCCCTTATAATTGCTATTACTATAAAAAGAAAGTCTGGTTATAACTACCAAATGTATAGTGAAACAGTATCAATTACTATTTTGTCATTATAACCAAAAATAATTTTATTTTACTAAATGTTTAGTAAGTATTACTAAATTTGGTATAAGTTACTAAATATTTAGAAAAGTAAAATTATTTTTGATTATATTGACCAAATATTTAATTGATACTATTTCACTATACATTTGGTAGTTATAACCAGTCTTTTTTTCAGTGTACAATTTTTTCTCTCTGTGTAATAACATGATATTATAAGTATTTCTTGTTCAACTGAGACTTAGAACTGTGTTTTAAGAACCGAAAAATTTTTATTCGACGCAGTTTCGTGAACTTGAAAAGATAAAATCACGCAATAAATATCACAAAGTCTAGCCATGTGAAGATATTTCGTTTATACAAGTGATTTTTATTGGTCATATATGAGCGGTCTGTAAAAATGCGGCAGGTAATGCAGCTGTGCACTTTGGGCTCCTGCGCTTGGATTCTACGAATCAATAAACCTCGGCTCGCGTCACAACCCGCTGGATCTTAATGCAGCGTGCCCGCAATAACGGGCGGATAAAACGTCGAGCACAATGAAAACACACTCGCGGAACTCGGGTCGCAGAAATTTCCGACAATTTTCATAATTCGCTTTGGCGGCCGTCCAATCCGGCTCTCTCGCGTCTCCGGGCACCGCGCTATCTCAATAAAGATGAGTCGCGCCCACCAATAATCGCTGAAATATATTCTCTCCACGATGCGATAATAATCATAATTAATATGTAAATACGTCTGTCGAGGTCCGCGCACGGAATTTGAGTGCTTAAATTTATTATTCTGCGTTGCGACGTGATGTCGTAATCATCTAATTGGAGTATTTATTATGTGAAAATGTTGCATTCGAGTGTGGTTTATGATGACAAGCGGTAGACAGTAATACGAGTTTAATGAGGCAATTTCGCGGACACCGAGTTTACGATACCGAGTCCGGCGAGAAAAATAAATAAATAAATAAATGCGCATATTCCTTGGATGCTTCGCACGTAAAAAGGTTGTCGACGATACATAAATATGAAACGTCAATTCCGAACAGAGATTCGAATCAAAAGATTCAGAAGTCTCGCCAGACTCGCGCGAGATGATCGTCGATCGATCGGTGGAACACGCTGACGTAAAAGACGCATCGTCGTAATCCGAAAAGGAAGAATGCAGCGATAACCCCTTCAACGGAGACTCCTCGGAAAAGCGGATTCGCGAGCCGCGGCTCTCGCGAGAATGGAAGATTAACGATCCTCCATTGAGGGAGCGCGAGTCGGTATTCCGCTCTGGTTCGACAATGTTATTCTTAGGCGAAGCAGCGAAATTAATGAAGGCGCCGCCAAGAGAGAAGGAGAGGGACGAGAGCGTGAAGTAATCTCGCTCTTAACAGCGCGAGTTACACAGGCGTGCGCGTTGCGCACAAAAGGACATTTCGCGCTTCTCACGCGGAAACGTCACCTAGGAATAGCGATTTTGCTGGTGATGGATGAGAGTGTTCCTCGCGCTCGAGACGAAAAAGTTGCCGTTCAAACGGTGAGAAAGAAGACAAGAGAGAGAGAGAGAAAGAAACTTTCCATGATATCGCATCGGAAACGTTTGACTTTCACGCCGAGTTAGCGAATTGATACTTGCAGCGATGTTGCGCCCGGAAAGTCGGAGTGAATGCGATATCTTCAGGCTTATACTTACGTTGGATAAAGTAAATTTATTATCGTAGACCGAGACGAATCAATCGGATCACAGAGCGAATCGGATCATTATAAATTTTGAGACGGTTATCAGTTTTTTATTTCATACGATTTGTTTTATTATGCTTGTTATTTCCACATGCTTTTTCTTCAGCGATAACAATAGACAACAATTTTGTATTGTATGATTCACTGTCATTGTCAATCGATACAAGCACAGAGATCGTAAGTGAGTGAAGAAATTTTGTCTTTCATATAAAATCACGATCCTAATTTTGTGAGTTTGTAACGAAAAGGTTTAATTAGTTTAAATAGTTTATTTTAAAGAGCTTATTCATTTATTTTTATTTATTTTAAATTTTATTTCTTTTAAATTGGTGATCTGCTTCGTTAAAACAAATCGGATTCTTTTCTTGATTTTTTCGTTGTGCAATAAGAAATATTATACCATGTTTATGTGTTATTTTATTAAGATAACTCTGGTATATACGTCGCACCGATCGAAAACTCAATTTATGAAGTATTATTTACTATATTTAAGGAAAATGAAATAAAAAAACTTTATATTGTCTACTATCATAATAAAAATTAGAAATACAAAATATTTATTTTTTTATTTGAAAAAAGAAAAAACTTTAAAAAACCCTTACATTTTTGCCGTAATTATCAAAAGTGGTGGGCTTTATGCCCACTTATGAGTGGAACAATCAAATTGGACAAAGAATACAAGAGCTAAGCACATGTAATCTCTCCTTTTACTATCTCTCTACACTTATGTATCATGAAGTAATCAATAAACCTTTTACACTTCTCTCCTACAGAGAGAGTAATCATTTCACGTAAATTATAGCACTCATAACATTGACAAATTGATTCAACTCACAATAGTTTCATTAATATTAAAAATAAAAAAAACTAAAATTACAACACAATACTAATATAACAGAGGGGTTGCAAACAAGTTATTTCTACTCCTATTTTTTCTAATTTTTACAGCGTATTGTAAATAGATCTATAAAACTCAAACCAAAGATATAAAGATTAAGAATTTACAGTAAAACTCAATAATAAAATGAGTGTTTTATTATTCTTTTTACGTATGAAGAAAAATTGATCCAATTCGCCTCGGTCTTAAACCCTAGTCATTAAACCAAATTGCTTCAGATAATAGCCCGTATTAATGTCGACGCAACGTAACCATCTTCGTTCTACGTGCATATTCAATATAATTATAGTATTTAATTATAATTACGATTGACGTGTATTTAAATGGCTTCGAGATTAGAATCCGTTCCATCCGACTGGATCACAAGCATTTAGCGTCATAAAATAAGGATCAAGGATCGCGGTGTTCTTCTCGCGTGTTCTCTCGCTCATCATAGACCACTCGAAAGGTGCGTACCTGGGAATTGTTTTCGTGTATGGGTCGATCGATTCGATTGCGAACACGGGCGACACAATCGGGCGATGCAGTTCGCATATTACGTGACTGCCACCAATCCCGACGACCTATGTATTTGCCTACCACGGGCGACGGTATTTGCGCGCTGAGATTTTCCAATTAAACTGTGATTAATTCCGTGACGGACGGTCAGAACGTGCGCCCGGTTGTTTACAGCGGAAACGAAAGAAGTTGTGTGAGAGAGAGAGAGAGAGAGAGAGGATGAGAGAGGGAGGTGGAGAAGGAGACGGAACGGACAGATAGACGGAGAAAGGGAAAACGCGGAGAAGATCGATGAACGGGAAATCGACGTTAATCTGATTTCGGGTAGTCGAACACGGGCCGAGTAATTTGCTCGGCTCCGGAAAAGCGCGTACATACGCGCCACCGAGGAGATACGTACATATCGCGGGCCCCGAGCGTTTACTCGATAAGCGACGTGTTATCCCGTTAATGCTTTAACAACGCACGCGGCGCATCCGAACGGAATTTACGGTACATCAGGCCTTTTTTTTCCCCCCTCCTCCGACGGAGGCAACGCCAGCGGGAGCGCGACGATTGATAGATGTGTACCAGCTGTGCAAATAAATTTGCGTATCCGCTCGCAAAAGCACCGGGCAAAAGCGCGTCGGTGCCCGCGCGATTCATTCGGCACACAGTTTTGTTTAGAAATTTCGCGAAGGGGAGAGAAAAAAAATATTATTTCCGCGATACGTTATTATTATTTCGCGCTCGCCCGTTTCATCTCTTCGTCGAGTGAGTCATACGCTCGGATCACGGCAAAATAATAATATTATTAAAAATCATTGAGAATGCTATCGCGCCTCGCGCGATAAGTCGATCGCGCAATTTCCCGTTCGCGGAAAGCTAACGACATTATATTAGTTGATCCCGGGCGTGCGATCGACGTGCCGCGTCGACACGTGTCTTTTGATAGCGGACGTTATCGCGTTAACCGACGCTAAAAACCGGCTCTCCGCGTCCTTTAAACGTAACTCACCGTAATGACCGTGTTCGTGTAAAGTGAACGCACGCGAAGGAGCCGTGAGTCACGCGGCATTAGCTCCAGATTGTTGTCCTCAACGGATTAAGCCTTGAAGAAATTAATCGTCTCGTCCCCGCGTGCGCGACGACGCTCTAATGGAATTAAAACCGATCGACGGGCGTGCGTGCGTTTTGCTGTCTCACAGTCCGAGAGGGAAAGCGAATTTAAATGGGAGAGGGAAGAAATGGATTTATTTATCTACTCTTGCCGCGTTACCAGTTATTCGCGCAAACCAGTTACTCGATACCTAAACTATCGCCACGTTTCGCGTGAAAGAAATTTCCGATGCCAGCCAGGCGGAAATACGGCAGCGGTTGCCCGTATTTAGCATTACGCTGATAAATAGAGCCGTGTTTTGCATTTCGTTTCCAGAGAACGTAATCGCCACGAGTAACGGACAAATGACAGGAAACTTATTTAACATATTCGGTTGCGTCGCAGAATGAACGCAGGATGAGTTCTGTTATCTAACTTGGCGATTAAATCGCAAAAATACAATTGGGATTTCAATTATACGAGAAAAAATATTACACTGAAAAAAAAGTCTGGTTATAACTACCAAATGTATAGTGAAATAGTAATATCAATTAAATATTTTGTCAATATAACCAAAAATAATTTTATTGTGCTAAATGTTTAGTAAGTATTATCAAATTTGATATAAGTTACTAAATATTTAGAAAAGTAAAATTATTTTTGGTTACGTTGACCAAATATTTAATTGATACTATTTCACTATAGATTTGGTAGTTATAACCAGTCATTTTTTTCAGTGTATATAATACTAGCAGGTAAATGTTACTTGTGGCGTTTTCTTTAATATTCATCAATTATAAATTTGATTGTGATGACGAAATATTCATTTCTGTAAAATGTAACTCGTTTTTCTTATTAATTGGTTTATTTGCTAAGAATAACATTTTATTTCATATTTAAATAAAGATTTATTATTTTACTAAAATTGATTTATCTCAAAAATAAATTTTTAAGTATCTTTTCCTCAGTGCAGCTTTTTTACTATCGCGAGAGTTACGGCGTATGCGGTGGACAATTAAATTGGAAAATAAAAACAGCAGTCTATCTACTTCAACTTTATCGCTTTGACCGCGTTATGTCTAGCAATCAAGTCACATCGAATTACGTCAAATATAGGACAAAAATCTCGAAACATTTATCAAATATTATATTGAGTTGGAACAAAAGCTCCTAGCGTTTGTGAGTGAAATTTAAAGATAATATTTAGATATTTGTACAGAGATTTATTTAATCATGTATGCCGAACTTTTGTTCCAACCCAATAATTTCTAAAACTCTTACGTAATATATTAAAAGTTTTAAATACACAGAAAGAACGATTTTGCTAAAGATCTAAAAATTAAACTGAATACAGATCTGAATATAATTTTGATTAGACTAATCAAAATGATTATGCAAGACAGTCAAGCTTGCTACATTGAAAAACAAGTCGAATTGTTCAGAAGCAAACGTTATTTGTGACATTTTCTTCGATATTTATTAGTTATAAAAAGATTTGATTATGATAACAGAATTTCTATGAAGTGTATCTCATTTCTGTAAAATATATTCATTTTTTTATTAATTGATTTATTTGCTAGAAATAGAATTTTATTTTTCTGTACTTAAATTTATTTCAATGAAATAAATTAATATCTCACAAATAAATTTTTAAGTATCTTTTTCTCATTGTCAGTGTAGTATGTTAAAACTTGTTGAATTGTTCCTTCACAGTTATTTTGATGGTTCATCCAACAAAAATATTTTCAGATCTAGCTAAATTTACAAATACTTCAATAAATATTTTCTACACTGAAAAAAAAGTAAAAATATCAGCAAGCAAATGTTACTTGACATTTTCTTCGATTCATTTTTTTATTTATTGATTATAAAAACATTGGATTGTGACAACGAAGTATACATTTCTGTGAGATATCTCATTTTAAAAAATTGTTTTATTTGCTAGGAATAAAATTTTATTTCGCCGTATTTAAATAAAAATTTATTTATGAAATAAGTTTATATTCTACGAATAAATATTTAAGTATTTTTTTTGTCAGTGTAAAACTTGTTGAAACATTGCTCCTTCACAGTTATTTTGATGATTCATTCAACAAAAATATTTTCAGATCTAGTTAAATTTATAGATATACTTCAGCAAATATTTTTTACACTGAAAAAAAATAGTCGAAATATTAGCAAGCAAATGTTACCTGTCACATTTTCTCCGATTTATTTTTCTATTTATTGATTATAAAAAAATTTGAATTATGACGAAATACTCTGTAAAATATATTTCATTTTTTTGTTAATTGATTTATTTGCTAAAGGAATAAAATTTTATCTCGCTGTATTTCAATAAAAATTTATTTCAGTTAAATAAATTTATATCCCACAAATAAACTTTTAAGTATTTTTCGATATTTTAGGGTACTTTATGTTTCAATTTACTCTTTACCTCACAGATCTAGATAATTTCATTGTAAACATTGTGAACGTTTCAGATATCAAAATACTTTCGAGGAAAGAATTTCTATAGGCGTCCGTCAAAAGTTCTTGGATATTTAAGAATTCCGAGTTTTGTGTACGAAGCAACAGTCGTGTTCTTCAACGCGACTAAATCATTTTGGCAACATTCGTAGGAAGAATTTGAATATTAAGTATCATTTTCGTGAGATTACGCGATACGGTATCAAGGCCGCGGCTGTCGTCACCTGTTCTTGCGCTACATAATTGTGGCCGCGGAACGGAGTAAAATCGCGCAGCGACGAACGACGACGAGTGGTGTATTACGTCGCAGATACGTGTACCTACATACGTCGTCGGCGTGGCACGGAACTCGAGCGAGCGCTCGGTCATCACGTAACAGCACGCGACCGCGTGCATGCGCGCGC
>QKQZ01016384.1:0-12469 GCA_003595255.1 Solenopsis fugax | reverse complement strand
TATATATAATGCTGATAATTACTTACTTAATTACTTAATTATTCTATTGTGTGTTCATAATTCAATTAATAGTAAATTCAATAATTTTTATTCAGTCTTTATAATTATTACAGTACAACGGGCTGTTACTTAAATCAGATTCTGATACATTATTGAATTATCCAATTGATATCTCTTCGTATCCCTTCGTGTACCTAAAATTTTCGATAAACAAATCGGTCATTTAATTTATATAAATCTGTCCGCAGAGTTCGCAAGTCATTTTGATTATCAAACAATATCCCATTCAGAATCACCGACAATGTACAAAGAATTATTTGAACATTGGCCTGGTTCGCTCTATAAACTGGTGAGCAAATACACGTGAAGAGAGCAATTACATAATTTATTTCGTACCTGCGGAATCGATGTGAGTGTCAGTAGGTATTAGTGTTTGCTTAGAAAATGACATTGTTCTTGGCATTTGAATTATTGTGCGAGTATAAGAGCAGTCGCGCAAGCTCAAGTGTTCAAATCGGTCGATCCTCGAGATCGATTATTCCGATCAGGCAACACGATTAGCGCACGAATAAAACTTTATTATGCTTTAACAAAGTGGTCAGGTAATTGTTGTGCGACACGAATAATTGCTGTTATGTATGCCCTTATCTGACAAACTAACTTGACTACTTTATTCGCTATGGTCAGTATGAAGAAAATGCAGTGTGGCTGCAATCGCAAAATACATCGGTTCCGGAATCGTTGTGTATCGTGCTCGAGCTGTTTTCGTTGAGCTCAATTGTAAAATCAGTCGAATTCTTACTATCATATGAAGAAGGATGTTTTGCAAAGTCAATCTCTATTTGATTTTAAGTCCGATCGTTCTCGCCTGGGTATCATTCAATTTTGTGTGTGGTCTACTGATCAGGCCGCTTTACGTGTACGAGGGTCTGATCAAAGATATACATGACTACTTTAATAACACATGCATCCTTTTCCTGCACAATTCTAATGAGATAGGTGAGAACAATGTGGAAATAGAATATTGCTACAAATATTACTACGTTGATCTGATACGCTAATTTATTCGATTCTTCATATATATATTGAAAGTTCGTGCTTTACAGGACTTATGGAAAGCGAACACATGCTGTTGCTTCAGAAATATCTGAGCATGAATAATTTTATACGCACCACTTACATGGACTTTCATATGTTTAATGAACGAGTAAGCGTTTAGAAAAGAGAGCAATTTGACCTTTTTCTGCAATCCGTATATATTATTTAATTCTTGAATATCAAAGTATAATGCTTTATTATAATAAAATTATATATAATGAATAGCAGGATTATTTTGTGCATCTAATTATCTCAAATAATGCATTTTGTCAAAAAAGAGAGATTTGATTGCAGGTGGGACAAAGTTTTTTTCACATNAAAAAAGAGAGATTTGATTGCAGGTGGGACAAAGTTTTTTTCACATCAAGAGACCTTTGTTCGTCCTAATGAACGATGCTTTAAGAGATGATTTTGCGCATGTAAATATACCTTAACAGTTTAAAGAGTTCATTAAAGAGACTTTATTTAATTATTGTGTATGATAATATTATTATTAGAATTATAAAAAATTATTATAGATAAATATACAAAAAGTTTTTTTTTCATTATTTAGTTATAGTAAATACGTGCACAAATTAAATAAATTGGACTCACTAGAATTTTTATTTCTGTGCAATATCAAAATGTTTTATAACTTAGAAAAACCAAAATTAATAAAAAATTTATTTTTTTGTTGTGAAATATTACTTTCTCATTATCTCATAAAACAGTCTGGAAAATTTCCAAGTTGTTGAGTAACATTTATTTATTAAAATGTAGGACATGGCATCGTGGATCTCGATGTATTATCCAACCTGGCTGGTATTTTTCGGTAACGAGACCAGTATCAGCGAATTTTTCTTTGACATTTACGTGCCATTTAACTGTAAGTTTATGGTGGCTCAGAGTAGTCCAAACGTAATGGGAAGAGAGATCATCACTGAAGTCTATCAAGTTGACAGAGGAAAAGAATTGAGATCCAATCAGTTCGGTGTATGGGATGTAGAGTATGGTCTGAAGGGTCCTAAACATGGTCTATATTTAAGAAGAAACAATCTTTTCGGTCAGAACATACGTGTTACGACGGTTCATGTAAGGTCGTTTATCCTATTTCTCGAAAGAGAGTTTTATAATAACAATTATATCAATTTTTTTTAAACATACAATTATTGATTAGTTAATCATTGAAAAAAAAAATAATTACAATCAGTGAATAATAATTACATTTAAATTACGCTTTTATAATCTTTTCTTCTTATACATTACACATGACATAATAGATTGAAAATGATGTATTATCTTTGAAAAATGTTTTCGTTAATCATTTATCACGCTGTCTTCTTTTATCATCTTTTTTGAAAAAATAAAATTTTCATTATATTCACGAATCTTAAGTTTAATATTCACTTCAGTATAACAATTTTATCGGTAGGACCCTCCTCTCAGTACGTTTCGTCGTAATGCACAGAATGAGGTAATAGGAATAGATGGCTTTTTTGGGGAAGTAATATTCCTATTGCAGGAAGCAATAAATTGCACGTAAGCGTACTATTAGATAAAAATTATCTTGTATATGTGAGAAAATTATTATATTATGTAAAATTATGCTCTGTAGATAAGCGCTATTATAAATTTAACGATTATATTATATAATAATTTATTAGATTCATGAGAAATTAATAATTGTCACAATACGTTGCACTGGTTATTTCAAATTTACGTGTGTCATTTTTTATCCGGAATTTTCTCAGGTTTCTTTTGCTTTTCATCTTTTTCCGCTGCTTTATCATTTTCCTTTGCTATTTTATTTTTTTTCTCTTCTTTAATTTGTTTTTGTTTTTCTTTGAGCTCTTTCAGTTGTCTCGCGGTTCCCTTCGAAAATATTCTTCTTTACTAGCCGCAGCTTTTTCTTCAAAGATCTTTCTCTTTCGACAAATACCGGTTCTTCGACGTCTTTCTGAATAAGCTCTTCGATTATACGATGAATAAAACCAAATTCATATATCGAAAAATATTCAAATTTTTTTATCAACATATGTTGTTTAATAATTTATCGGATAAACTGAGGAAGGAGACAAACAGAAAGGAGAAAAAAGAAGCAGAAAATAATAAGAAAACAGAAGCAGAAAGAAATAAAATTATACCAAAGACTTTTGTTTTAGCAAACGCAATTCCAATTTAACTATAATGCCAATTTTAACTAACCAAAGACAAATGTTTTAGCAACTACAATTTCAATTTTAACTGTAATGTCAATTTTAATTAACCAAAGACGAATGTCATTAGACTGTAATTTCAATTTCAACTGTAATGTTAATGTTAATATTAATTTTAGTTTTGATTTCAATTTTGATTATGAGATTTGTGTTAGCTGATCTAATGTAATTGGATTTGATAGGAAGACTCGTTAAAGTCAAGATTAGACTTTAAGAAATATATGTAATATAAACAAAAAGAGAATGTAACCGGAAGCAATCCTAAGCTGCAATGTAAATGAATTAAGAGTAAATAAAAAAAAATAATCTATCGATTTTTAATTAGCGTAATTTATGTAACAAATAAAATAGAACATCATTACAAATATCATTATATTGTATTGCTATGTACATCTATAATAATAATAAATATAAACAATAACTTAAATTGATATTTAAATTATACTTAATGAAATATATAATTTGTTATCTTTTTCTTTCTCCACATTTAAGCACTTTACTAATTTCGATAAGAATGATGATATAATATGATGATATAATGTCTTTAAAAAGGTTACATCGTTGTTCTAATTCTTTTCAAACTGATCCATTTTGCAGCAAAATTGCGTATCAAGACTTTATCACTGCTCCTTCATATTACTGCTTCTTTCTTCTTTTTGTCCTGAAATTATTATAACAGCTATTGCTGTTCGGAAGAAGTTGTCAATAATTTTGACATAATTTTTAATTGTTTAATTTTGATCTTGACAACTTTTTCGCTGTGAAGTTAAGTTCCTTCGGAAAAAGCATACAATTGTCATTTGAAACTAATTGATTACTCCTTTCTTATACAGTTGCGACAAAATTGCCGACCACAAAAATAAATTTTCCTTAAATGTTCTTGTAGATTCACCTACATCGAAGCCGATTCGTGGGGCACGTGTCTATCAAACGGTTCGTGTACAGGTGTGGTTGGAATGTTAAGGAATAACGTTGTTGATTTTGCGGCGACGGAGTTCTTTATGACCTCGGATAGATTAAATGCTATCGGTTTTACACAGCCTATCTTCACAACCAAGTAATATATTTCTTTTTCAAAAATTCTAAACCACGAAATATCAAAATTTAATCGAACGATATTTTAGCGACAAGTTTGAGATATCTCTGTGATGCTTAGTCTAACAAAAAACAATCTGTACCTAGTAAGCAATAAACTGTAAATCGTTAAAATTTGTGCAAAATTAATAGAATTTTAAAGAAATATATATTTTACTTGAGATGTTCCAGACGTGTTAAATCTAATTGTTCAGACACGTCAGAGTTCATGAAAAACTAATATACTTGCGAGTTTAGGAACTTGATAATTGAAACCTATTATTTACGTTCCCTCTATTTTAAGGTGTCGTGCATATATTAAAAGGCCTGCAACGTCCGAGTTAAAATGGGATGCTTATGCGGCACCGTTCTCCGGAAACATTTGGGGCACTATCGTTTTTATCATCGTACTTGCAAGCGGATTGATCGTGTTCATTCACAAACTATTTGCAATCACATTACCGTATCTTCGAAATGATCGTTCGAGATTTACAGAAATTTTGTTGTTTGTCATAGGAGCGTTTTGCAATCAAGGTAACTTCAATTTCTGCTCACCATTCTTTTCTCGAGTACTTGCGCTTCTCTCAATTTTGTATAATTCTTTTTTAATGTACGACCGTTATCTCTTTTATGAAAAATGATATCAGGTATGAGACAATCGACGCTGGATCCTATAAGAATGGTGCAGTTGGTTATTCATCTAACGGCAGTCGTGATTATAGCAGCGTATTCCGCTGCCTTAATTAGTTACCTTGCTGTTAAAACATTCGTCATGCCCTTTACGACTATGGATGGTCTTTTGAAGGACAACACTTATCGTTTTGGCGTGATCAAAGACTCAGCTGATTATACTTTCTTCCAGGTGTTTAAAATAATCCTCAGATTATCTTTGCCATAAAATCAATGATCAGAAGAGAAGGCTATTATATATTTGAAGTAAAATGTCGCAGCGATATATACATCTTTTTTATAATTAATTAAATTTGTTATTGATACAAAATTATGATGAATTATTTACGTATTGATTTATGTCTTCATTTTTTAAAATTAATTAGCAACAAAAATATTCTTTATGTAAGGTTTATATACAATCTATTGATTTGAAATGATTTTATTTACGACAGAACACATCGGATAAAACAATGAGAGTGCTGTTTGATCAGTTACTAATAAAAGAAACTAATTTGCCGAGTAATTATTTGGACGGCCTAAAAAACGTTTGTAGCGAGAACAAATATGCCTTTTACATATCGGATATCATGGCAGTATTGATGCAATCGAAGGTCAACTGCAAGTTGGAGTCGTTGGATGTCATCACGCAGAACACCATAGCGATGGCTGTGCAATCAAATAGCCCATGGCGTGGTATCATTGACAAAAAGTTCGTGCAATCCCCATTAATGCGAATTAAAATGTAATTCTGATAAATACATCCGTTTTATTTCTTACAGTATTCTTGTACTAAGGGACAGTGGAATTCTGCAGCGTATGATGCAGATGCAATGGTCGAGCGGCCTAAAAATAATTCATGTACGTTTATTAAAATTTTTGGGCTATACTGGATAGACAGATTTGATACACTTATCTCTAATTATAGGAAAAATCAGGGTGGGAATCGGTCGAGATTGGCGATATAGTGCCGCTACTGCTTTTAATAACCGTTACAGTGTTCATCAGCTTTTTTATCTGCATTATGGAACAAGCTATCTTCAAGATATTGTCTTATTACCGAATCAAGCAAGGAGTCAATAAACCGCGGCAGCCGAACATAAATATGACGTTACGTCGTTACGATAAATTTTTAATCCAGAAATAGCCTTCCCATTCTTTTTTTTCATAATCTATCAGCTGGGGTGTTTTTTTATAACCTAGTTAAAAGCCATTGTTATTAACTACATATTGTATATTATTGATAGTACTATAATTTATCTAATGTATTATGTATATAGGCTTAATTAATATTTTTTGAAGAAAATAAGGAGAAATTAAGAAAATATTAGACTAATGAAAAAAGCACGTCAGCTGTTTATGATAATATTCCTAAAAAATGAAAAAATTAGTTAATTAAATGTTTACATATTACAGATTTTTGTTGGGATTAAAAAAGATTCGTAAAGAATAATTATTAGCAAAAGAAAACGAAATGTATTATTTAATAATATCCGTTTTATAGCAATTTAAAATATGGCTTAATTGTTGTCATAAAAAGTTATTCATATTGTATTTGTTCTTACAGAATTATTAAAAATGATTTATTTTCTTTACGTTTGTTTATTATATTATATAAATGTAAAAATACTATATAGTGTTTTATAATATAAATGTTCATCTGATATGTTTTTTTACCGTAGCTAATTTTAATAAATCAATACTATAAATTTGTAAATCATAACTTGTTTCTATTGTATAAATTGGGTCTCAAAATCTTCGAATGGATTTTAGATCAATAAAAAAAATTTGCTATGACAGGAGCCTTATTTATCCTATGTTGAAGTATAAAAAATATCTCAGATGACTGTTCTCGGTTTAATAAAATCTGATAAATCTCCCAAATAATTAAAATTAATATTTTTTATATCTATCTTCCCTTTTTCTCTCTTATTTTCACATGTAAAATAAATAATGGATTGATTATTTTGAATTTCAAATTCTTCGTCTTGTGTATGCGATTTCATATAGTTTTGTTTACAACAGTGGGGTCACGGTTTACATTGTGGGGGCAAAACTCGTAAGCCATAGAATTTGCTGATATTTCTCGCAGTCGTTTCCAGAGAGTTTACCAACGAATAAGTAAAGTCACGTTAAAGTCACGTCTCGTGCAAGTGTTTCTGTCGAGTATCGAAGAATCTTTAGTTTTTGTATTAAATAATTATAGTACATAGTTACGTGATATTATATTATGTGTGATTTTCTAACATATATTCATAAATTATATATATTTAATATACATGATATTATTTGAAATATGTATATTATGTAATATATGTTAAAAATATTATATCATTATTATTAATTACTATTCAATAACAAATTAACTTACAAGTATTTCTGGATACCAAACCATGTCATCGAAGATTCCTCTGTCGGAATACCATAAAGAGTTAGCCGAGAAGTATCGCATATCCATGGATAAAGAAAATGTGCATAGTGTGCAAAATATGAAATCCGAAGGCAAGAACGAAGGAAAGAAGAAAGGCTTAATGCTAAGCGCTGGAAATTGTGTCGTTCGTACGACGTCGGTGAAAAGCTCTTACGTTGGCAAATCAAAATTCCAGATTTATCACGATGACAACGATGAGAGATCACGTCCGCGTGTACGAAAAGATGTATGTAGAAAAGAGATCAGAGCAAGGCGAGACAGAGAGTTTGAAAAGAAAATTGTATCGACAACTAAAGTAGCGGAAGAAAAGATTGCTTCTGATTTACGTACCGTTCCACGCAGGTGAGGAAAACGTCTCGTAAAAAATTAGTTTTATTCTAAAGGTACAAAACTGTGTTTTGAAGATTAAACTTGATGCTTATTTCTAATATCGATATATCTATACAAAATAAAGAACTTCAGTAAGCTAATTTAAAAAAAATTTTTTTTTAGAGCACGTTCCTCAAGCAACTGTCGGCACAGAGTTCCTTTGGATAAAGCGGCCGAGATGAATAGCAAATTATTTAAAAATCGAAGGTAATTCTACGAATAAACATATCTTTTAACAAATCTCTTTGTGTGTATTATAATATTATAATTATATTTCATCCACAGATCTTATTCCGATAGCAGAAAGTTTTCGTTGCAGCAACCATCCGATATTCAAAAAGCCAAACACCTTACAATTGACGTTAAAAAACGAACTCTTTCAAGTATCCAAATGTGGAGGGAAAAAATGAGGAAGTCACATAGTTAGTACTTTCGAATATAATAAAACCCATTGTGTATACACGAGCCTGAATTAAAAAGAAAAATGTTATTTGTGAATTTTTCATAGCTGGTACCGTGCCCAAAAACATAGCAACTAATGCACCAAATGTCGATAAAACGAATGTAAAAATCAAGTTGCGAAAGAATTCTGCTGTTGGATCTATGGATTTGCAACTTGAGATGCCACAAAATCAGGCAACTGAATTGAAGAATAACAATATTGAACAAGTTAATTTTTCGAAGGATTTGCAACTTCAGATGCCACAAAATCAGGCGACTGAATCGAATAACGATGTTGAAGAAGTTAATTCTTTGAAGGATGTGCTTAGATATGTATCAAACGAAATCGCAGTGTTTCTGCAAAATCAGACATATTTAACTTTACAAGGTGAAATTAGCACGAGGTAAGTCATAAAACACTCCCAAATATAAAATAAAATAAAATAAAATAAAATAAAATAAGTTATTTGTATTATTTGTATATTATTAATATTTAATTATTAATTAAAAGTAATAAAAATTGTTTCTATATCAATTACAACAAAACAAGCACGGAATTGAACTTTAAATTGTTGCAAATATCTTTTTCAGGAGCTCTACTTCTACGAAAACTCAAAATGTATTAGATAATAATCTAACTACGATCACGAACTCTGCTCTAAGCGTAACACCCTTAGATGGCCCTCTGTCCCTGCCATTGACCCCAATGAAGGTACAGAAATATAATTTATAGAAAATATTGAAACATTATTTGTTTAATTTATTATTATTATATTGAATATTATTTACTATTACTATAATATTATTATTTATGATATTGAAATCTAATTTGTATAGTATACATATTGTTAATATATCAGTACGTTTTCTTGGTGCGTTTCTGATATTAGTGTGATATGCGAATTAGACATATTTTCAAAACAAGCTTACAACTATACAGGCATATTGCTATGCTACTGTTTCAGTATTAAAGTAAATAAATCATTTTCTATCATTTACTCGTTTATTTAAATATTTTTTGCGTTTGTCAAAAAGGTGCGTTATGAAAAACGCGTGACAATAGGAAAATCATCGATGAAAAAAGAGGACGAACTTGATATTATTGCCTTAACACCGTACGAACGCGATTATTTGGAGGATGTACCAAACGCGGAACGCATAAGAGAGGAAAATGCACCGAGGCTTTCCTCTCGTTTTCTACGTGAGAATATAAACGCAGAACAGAGAAGAATCATCGTGAGATATATTATTCGTCTTGGCGTAAGTATAACGTGGCATAGTTATAGAGTTTTTATTAGTGTGGAAACTCATTAAAGATATAAATTTTTGTTCTGAGATCACCTATGCAAAAATAATTTTTATATTTATTAATTATGGAAACATATTATATAAAATATTTTTATTGAGTTAATTAGAATGAAAAAATGTTAATCTCGGTTCTATGATTAATTCTTAGGCACATTATAACCATTCGTCGCACGTTATTTATCAGACTATCAAGTTGTTTAATGTAGCTATTGATCGAATTTTGGTGGAAATGAATGATATACAATTAATAGCTCTGGCGTGTCTCTGGATAATTGTCAAGCGAGATGCACCTGCTGGTAAAATACCATCGGTAATAAAACTCTTTGTTTGGAGGAAAGATTGAAAGAGAATGTTGCCATAACTAGACGATTAAAATAGTTATAATTTTAATATCAATTCTTTAAATATATCTAATGTAATCGAATAATCTTCGTAGGCGACTGCAATACTGCAACTGGCGAAGGATTTATACACTGATCAGGAGAAATACTTGTTAATGTTTGAAAGCAAGATTCTTTCTGCCGTTAAGTTCAACACACGATTCGCTGATCCGTTCTCATTACTTTCATATTATATACTGAATGTAAATCGGGACAGTCGATGTATTATTATTAAACCAAATGATATCTTGCGCGTTTTCTTTTGTGGTAGCTACATGGTAATTATAAACTTAAGTAATGTAAAGCAATTCAATTTTTAGTATGCAAACTGATTATACAGAGATAAATAAGTATTTTTTTTTTAATAGATCGATGTATCTATGCTAGATGAAAGCTTATGTGATATTCCGGCGTGTGTGATAGCGATAGCTGCAACAGAGTTAGCACTTTGTTTTGTATATTCGAGTGACATTAATATGAATGAAGCATGGCTTCAGGTTTGGAGGAACAAACAATCGCTCACAGGGTAAGGAAATGATTGGCGTACAAATATATAACAAATGTCTCGCTTTCTTCTTAAACAAATACATTCGTTAATTTTTCTTAAAGAAAAGGTATCTCATATAGCACAGAAGTTTGCAGCAACATTGCTGCAATGTTACAAAGATTTTATAAAGATTTGTCTGCAATATATTTCAGCATTATTGCAGCATCATTTTAAAAATATTGTGAAAAATAATATCCGCTTCACCCGCAAGTAATATGCGCTATCAAATGAACGTTGCGGAATTTTATTTCTTGTAATTAAAAATCACATAAAATAAAATAAAAGATACTATTTTACGAAGTTTTTCACTCACATTTTAATGAAATGATTGATAGGACGAACCCTCAAAATCTAGTTCGAAAACAAAAATAAATGAGATATATTTTACACAAAAAAATTTTGAATTTTTTTACGTAAAAATTAATTCATGGTCATGTAATATTCCTGAATGTTATATGTGCTAAAATGTGTTAATATAATGACACTTGAAATATTATTAGAAATATCAAAGCACATTATATTATAATAGCAATATTGCATTGTAATATTTCCAAAGGCGGATTTTTTGCAATATTTCACAACATTTGTGCAATGCTGCAATCTTGCGATGAAATATTTTTGTTTTAATTGAGATTTGTTTTGCAAGAAGGAATTAATATGAAATTTCGCGCGGTATACTAATTCACAGTTTATTTATATTTAGATGGGAAGAAAGAGTGAAGAATTCTACGAAGCAAATTATGATACAACGTGCCCAAAAATACAATAGGTCTAGTTCGAGTGTTATATATAAAAAATACATGCTCAGCAAATACGGTGGAGTAACCTATTTTCTTTGTGATAAACTGATGAAAATCGTAATTTAATCAGAATTGCAGAAAAGATTTTCAAGCTTTAACCTACATCTTTTTACCTTTGATAATGTTGTTTAGTTATATTATTTATTTTGTTATATACCAAATGTTTTATATTTAGATCGCGCTGGTCGCGTTTATGTTTTACAATTCCAGCAAACAAAAATAAATTTCAAAGAATTGAAAATTGTAATTCATTTTAATTTATCCAAGTTCGCGCTTTAGAGTTTCCGAGTATTTTTGGATTCAAATAAACTCAAATGAATTGAAATATGAAATGCGCTATTCAACATTTTGAATTTGCATCCAAATAATATAATGGGGATTCATATCCCCATTATATTATTTTTGGATTCAAATGAATTAAAATACAAAGTGAGCTATTCGAAAATGTCAAAATAAATTTATTTCTATTCATTTCAATTTTTTTTTGTTTGCTGGGATTCATGAAAAAAATTTCTACATTGAGAAAAATATCTATTAAAAATTTTTTTATAAAGTTAATGCGAGAGATATAATAATGTGCATGCTCTGAAAAAATATATTTTTATAAAAGCATAAAGAAGCAAGCGTTTAATTTAGATCAACGCTCGGCATGACTCCTTAAAAGATTGACTGTATAATTGAAGTGCATAATCTCTATCGAGGCAATATGCTACTTGTCAGTGCGTAATAATATAAGCGAAGTTATCGACAGTATTTTATTTATCTAACAGTCCTCTTGGATTATTGACTTAATTTTTCAATGATGACAACAGAGTAGCAGTATCACATATGCTATGATCAAGAGCTATCATAATAATGTTTAATTTTTGATCGTCAAGTTTTAATGATTGTTGTAGTTCTGTTAAATATTTGCCCAAGCGTTCCATTTGTCCCACGTGTTGTCGATAGTTATCAATTCCTTCACGTCATCCTGAAAACCCAATGCCATATATTTATTTTTCATACAAATAAACAGCTATCTAAATTAACTGTATGTGATCAAATTTAAAGAGCGGAATATTGCAAGAAAGATAAAAGTCTTAATTATTTTTCAGGATGATGCTAAATATAGCGTTAAACTGTTATTTTTCAATTTTTACTTTAAAGTGTCACATAAT
>QKQZ01016380.1:0-13916 GCA_003595255.1 Solenopsis fugax | reverse complement strand
TTCACCGAGTTATTCAACATTGAAGCAAAAGAAACCATTGTTGCTTCAGTGTTGAATAACTCATTTAATTGAACATTTCGGACTAAATATTTTAGTTTTTCAACACATTTTTTTTCTCAGTATAGAAATCTCAAATAAAATCTGAAATAAATAAGCAAAATTTTGTGAGTTAATTTCAAATAGATTTCACTATAGTTTTAATTTTAAACTTTAATTATCCTTGGTATGGGTAATGAAATATTCACGATTTAAAATTTTTAAATATTCTGAGCAATTATAATTTTTTCCTTGAAGCCGGTGCATTATGAAAATATAATAAAATAAAACTAGTCTCTTCAATATATCGCTATTCTTCGAACGCTACTCGAATTCAGTTCCTAAAGACATATGATCGATTGCGTTTATGCTGAAAAAGGAAATATACACATAGCCCGCATGTCGTCGCCGAAATGGAAACCAATTAGAAAGGGCTAAGCAGGAGTTGATGGTCGTTTTGAAAAAGCGCGTCGCCTCATAATCGTGCGCTAATTCATCAGCGCGCCCCATTTGCGAGCGTAAGTCACCCAAATGATCCTGTAGCATCACCACGCAGATAATAGGCGTGGCTCCGGCTATTTTGAGTGGTGCATATCTCGGTTTTACGAGGCGTTAAAGGCATCATGACTGATGAGCCAACCAACAAGTTTTCATAGGTAAAACAAAGACGTTCGACAAATTTTAATCTTCGCCCATCTATTGTATAGCTACGTAAAATATTAGAAGCTTTTATCAGTGATATTCACACTGAGAGAAAACTTGTAGTGGTGACAATTATAAGGGGACAACCATACAAATTTTGTTAATATAATTATAATGTATAATTAAGTGAACTATATTATAGTTATTGCAACTAAGTTTATTGTTAAGAAAACTAATAAAAAATAGTTGTAATGACTTTATTATATATTATACTACGACTATTTTTTATTAATTCTTTTAACCATTAATTTAGTTGCAATAATTATAATATAGTTCACTTAACTATATATTATAATTATATTAACAAAATTTGTATGATTGTTCCCTTATAGTTGTCATCACTACAATTTTTTCTCTCTGTGCATTAGTTCACAACTATCTATTTCCGTCAATTTGGACTATAATCTCAATAATATGAAAATTCTACTTGTTAATTTGTTGAATATTGTTTTTGACTCATATTGTAATGCTTTTTATTTCATTATTTTAATCTAGCATATAATTGTTCTGAGTTAAATAAGTTAAAAGACGGATTTTTAATATACAATTATTATTATTCTTATTTTATGACAAGTACAATTTTTGCTAGTAATTATTAAAATTTCCACTAGAATCATGTTATTACTATTAAGATGTTCATTTTTATCATCTTCAGTATAAAGATTTGCTTTATATGCTCAATAATTCTGCCATCAATAGATCTTCTGTCTTTCTGCATCTCTCATCTAAATTTTACTATGATATTTTGACTTATTCGTCAATTGATCGACTCACGAGGATATCCTGAATGTGGTTAGTGCCTTAAGTTTCCTGTGGGAAATATAGCACGATTCGCCCCGGGGGAATGCGGCGGGAGCCAAGTATGGTGACGAATTTACGAGCTCCTTACAAGCGGAGGCCTGCCCTCTTCGTGAGCATGTAGCGGGCAATAAAGTACATACGAGGCCAGAGGATATTCGAAACAATCGGACCGAGGTTCTATATCGGCTTTAGAAGGCTCGGATCAAATTTAGGATTGATTTACGAGTGATTGTACACTCGCGCTTTCCCTCGAATAATCCACTCGGTCTATTTACAGAGAAACAATGATTTCTTGCGAATAAAATCAAGAAATTGTTGAAACAAAATGACTGAAAATACGTTACTATACAATCGATTGATTTAAAATTTAGCTCCGAGTTAAACTAGAGACTACTGAAACATAGTGGCAAATTTCTTTCTCTTGTAAGTCAGCCCTTGACTGAAGATCGTGGTTTCTACTTGATGCATGCTCATGCATGCTCCATAATGACTATTTTTACTCTCAGTGGTTTTGTTATTGCCTTCCAAAGTGGCAAATTTAAAGAGGACTTAAGAAGGATAAAATTTCCTGTTATCAAATCTGAATGAGAATAGAAATTAATGAATAAATTGATTCTGTAAAGTTATATTTTGATACATATATACATATTATAAATACATATATGTTCTTAAAATATTTGTTGAATTAATTATTGGCAGAAATATTTTCCAATCGTTTAAAATTATTAATTACGTAAGATAAAGAAAAAAAACATTCTTTTTCAGTAATATATAGATATCAGTTTTATATATAAAATAAAATAATTAAAATAACTTTAAATTCTTTAAAACTGATTTAACAGCTTCTTGGAGGCTACAGTAATCGTTCTTATTGTTAAATCACTATCAATAAATCCGTCATTGGCCGGCGTGAAAACGGCTTTACGATGATAAAGTGAAACGATAAAAAGTCTCATCGGGAAACCTACGCGGCTAGATTTCGCAATAAATAGGGGGAAGCAGGAAGTATTTGAGCGGAGACGTGTTATTACGAGCTCGGTGCGAGAGTGGGAAAAGGATGTTAAGGAGGTGAAGTAAAGAGAGAAAGAGCCGGGGAAAGTTTTGCTCGTTTTTGCACGGCGAGATTCTCGCTGCCGATTGGTCTTCTCATTATGCGGCAATTAAACAACATGGCGCCCGCAGAGGCTCGTTCAATTCGTTCGCTTAGCGCGGCGCTAGTTATCGGATCCGGTATATTGGAAGGCCGGCGTTGAAATCCCCTATTACACCTATAAAGAATACTTCTAGCGGCGCGCAATAATAAGATCTAAGAATATCTTACTTATATAATAAAATATCATGATTCATATTAATTTACGTCTGTTCATTAGGCATAAGCAATTTACACGATTTTATTTTTGAATTCGAGTCATATGTTGATATATTAATATTAATATATAAATTATAATTTATATATATTATAATTGTTATCAGATGATATTTCTTAACGTTAAAATTTAGAATAATAAATTAAGTGACTTTAAAAATTATTTCTTATATGAGAACTAATCTTGAAGAACTTATTAATGAAAAATAATATTTATCACCTTCGATGCGTTATATATTATAAAATTTCGCGCAAAAATTAACATTAAAAGCTATTATTACGAAGCTCGTAATATCACAACCAGTCTAAAGTTATTAATTATTAATTCCTGATGTATTGAACGTCGGATTGCAGAAAGTCGACGTCGCTTGTTTGTACAGAGGATTCTCACCCTGAAACATTTCGACATATTGATGTTCCGGCAATCTCGTAGTCACGCAATCGGGAACAATGAGGAATAGCGACTCACTCTGTCCCATTTGGCGAGGGCGCGCTCCTTCTCGAACCTGGTGTATTCCCTCTTGTCGTGGATGATCGTGAGGGTCTTCCAAATGAGGAGGATCAAGAAACCGATGATGACGGTGCTTATGACGACACCCAGCGCAACACCTACGGGAGAAAGTAAATTCTAGTTCATCTTCTCGCATGTTCAGTCGTACACGTAAGCGCAACCAACGCGCGAAGATACTATATTAGTTTCCAAACGTCATTGCGTAAATGATAATTAGGATTAGAGAGAAAGAAAGAGAATGGCCAAGCGAATAAAATAGCCTTAAAATAATAACATGAAAAATGTTGCATAATTTAAAAAAATATATATAATGTGTGCTAATGTGCATTAATAATCTCATCGTAATTAATTAATCACACATTTGTTACCTATTAATTCCATTTAACTTATCAAAGAGCACGTAAGAAAATGTGAATTGTAAATTTTGTGGCAGATGCAAGGAAGCATAATTTATGTAATAATATAAAAATGATTATACCGAAAACGTTAATGGGCTTTGGGCAAGCTCTCTCTTTCTGGGCTTGAATCTTAAAGATTTTGATATCTCCTCCGGTACCGCCTCTATGATATTGGTATTTGAAAACAAACGTGCAGCCTGCATCACCGGGTGTTCGACATATGCGGGCATCGGTTTCTTTGTCTTTCATAGGATCTTCTTCGACTATGTCGACCTGTGAAGTAATAATCGTCCATTTGCGTCGCATCGCAAATTATTAATCGTCCTCACGCAGCTTGCAAGGTACATGTTATGTCAAGGAAAGTGCTACTAACGATGTCTATTTCATGCATGCACAAGTCACACTTCCCGTTTTTTGCGAACGGTCCTGAGTTGTACGCCACGCACTCCACGCAGTCCTTCAGCTCGTCGCATCGTTGTCCTGGACACGTCTAAAGTGCATAATAAATAAATAACTGTTTTATAAAATTATGGGATATTTATTAAAACTTGAGAGCGTCAAAAAATAAATGCATCTAAACTAAAATACGCATTTTCTAAATACGTTATTCGTAAAAAGCAAATTAAATAAATGGATACAATAATCAACAATTATATCTATTTATTAAATAATTTATTTATTAAATGCTTTAGTATCCATATTTAATAATAACTTTAATTATATTCTTGACCGGAAAGTCTTTGCAGATACACAGCTTTCTATAAGTTTCAATGCCTTGTGTTTGTTATGCACAATTAGATTGATTCCGCGTCAACCGCCTATATGCGGGTAATTGATTAATATAGAAATTTTAATATACAAACAACTCGAGACTCTTTTATTTTTTCTTTTTTTCATCTTATCTGTTGGAAGAAAAAATTTTGTTGATTTCTTCTAAGATTATTACTCGCAACCACTAACAGGGCACTCCTCGCAATATTGTCCGGAATATCGAATGTTGTCCAGCTCGTAGCAGTGACAGCTGCCGCAGATGCATTTGCCGCGTCCGTTGCAAATCTCAACGTTCTCGCCCGACGGCGGGATGCATGTGCTGTTGGTCTCCTTGCAGTCGCACGCCTCACCACCCCATCCCGGTAGGCAATTGCAGGTACCGCATTCGCATATGCCCCTTCCGCCGCAGACCTTTAAACGGACAAAGAAGAGACGAACGGCGAACGTAATGGGGTATGTACAAAGACGTGTAATTTGTCCAACCGCCCTTATAAACGCGGCGCTGCCGCGCTCGCTCCAAGGCGAGATTGCCGTGTAACTTCCGCGCGAATTTGTTAAAAGCAACTATCAAGCGAGAACACGGTGGTTACGCGCGATAATAGAGATCTCCTATCCCTGGCTACCTTCTTTCGAGCGCGGCTGTAATTTTTATCATTTATATCGATGTTAAGCTCTTACATATACCAATAAAAACATACAAGCTATATAAATCGTCAATATAAAAACAAATAATTCGAAAACGCCAATGAGCAATAGAATGAGAATGGCAGCGCTTAATTCAACATTAATTTAAATATTAATTAATTTTAAACAAAGAACAATACACATCTAAATCACGATGCATGTTTCCAACTTACTTGATTTTCTTCAGTCGTAGATATAGAATGAATAAAATTTCAATTATAAAAACTTAATTCGGCAGTTAAAAGTAAAACTAGTTTCTGTACTTAAAAGTAAAAGCAGCAACCAACGTATATACCAACACGTTTACGATTTATAATATAATTGTATAATAACCAATTTATAAAAACTTGACTTTGATATTGTTTTTTGTTACTTTTAACTACTGAATTAAGATATGCTTTTATAATTGAAATTTTATGTTATTTAATTTTGTATCTATGACTGAAGAAAACCAAGTAAATTTGAAATATGTATCGTGGCTTATAAGCAGAAAATGTTGAATTATTTTGTATACTATATTATTTTATAGTTACGAGTATAAAATTTCTAACTGTAATAAAATGAAATAATATTTATTTGACACAAGATAAGCGCGTGTAATACTAAAGTTACATATTTTTATTAAGACACTTTTAATATCTTATCATGAAGCACTTTTTATGTCTTTTTATGAAGAGTATTGGAACTTTATTCCTTTTATTGCGTTGTTTAGAATTCAATTTTGTTAAAATATCTAAACATTTCACTTTATACCGAAAATAATTTTTTATTAAGCTATCAAATAATTATGTAGGACGCTCAAACTGATTGCTATAATGTCAAAACTTTATGCAACTTTGCTCATCATGCTTGAGCTAAATAATTATTTTTATAATGCAACAAAATTATTTTTAGATCAGCTAAATTTTCTAGCTAAATTTTTAGGTCATTCAGCAAAATTATTTTTTTCGTGTAGATATTTTGTGATTGCGTCATTATATTTTTAGTTTTGAGACATACCTGGCCGTCACTGCGTTTGCAAGAAAAATTGTCGCATTCGCAGTACATCCCGTAAAACAATTCTTGCGGATTCGGTCGTTTGTCGCAATCGCAGACGCCACACTTGCACGTGCCGTGGCCGCTGCACATCTCAGCGGTTTGATTGTTGGGTTTGCAATTGATCATCGAGATCGATTCAGTACCGAGCTGGCTTCTCTCACATTCGCATTGATTTCCATAAAAACCAGAATTGCAGGAACACACGCCGCACATGGATGTGCCTTTACCTTTGCATTCTATTGCATTCGGCTGATATCCCTGTGTCGCAAATTACAATTTAAAATTCAAGACATATTATGAGATAATCAACATATTATGCAAATTGCTCGTACGAAAGCATAAATAATTTTTAATTGCATATTTTTTAATATTGAATATAAGCTGAATTTGTGCTAATTAAAAAATAGATAATCACTACGTCGAGCTCTAGCTTTTCTGCTTTAGTATATAGTATACCGGGTGTCCAGGTTTTTCACAAGGACAGTCGCATATAATTTGCACATCGATAGTCAGACTCTCGTTCAGACCTCTAGGTTTGATCTCCATAGTTTGGTACCAATCCTTTGGATCTTTGGGACATTCCACGACCTGATCAATTGAGCAAGTACTGAATCATATCGCTATAATTATTGAAAATATTTGTAAATATTTATTTATGTACCTTAAGCACAATTTCAAACTCGATAATATTGCCTACGCGAAGTCCTCCGCATTCCTGACGTTCCAACAATCCCCCCGTTTTGTTCAAACATCGGGAGAAATATTTAACGTCTATCATCTTCGGCGCTGTATCGATCAATCTCACCGAGTCCACTAGTTTCTATAAATTTATTATCAACATATTAAAATTATTATATTATACTAATCTTTTAATTATCATGTATCAGTGAGTTATAAAATAAGTTAATCTTCTGAGACAAACTGAAATTATTAATGAATCTTTTTAAATTAATTTTCTATTAACTTTGATCGCCATTATGGTAAACTGCAATAGAGCATGTGGAGCAGAAGAAGATAATATAAATTGATAATTGTATAGAGTATCTCAAAATTTGCGAATTAAAATATAATAAGAAAGTTCTCGAAAAATAAAATAAAATAATTATTTATAAATTTTTATTTCAAATAATGTTTGAAAGTGTGTTTCCAGTCCAATATTTTACTTAATTTTTCAAGAACTTGCTATAGTGTTTTAATCCGTGAATTTCGGTACATCCTGTATACAATTATTATTTATGACAAATGATCACCTCATATTCGTTGCTCACTAAGGCGACAACATTTTGAGCATCATTTTCCAGAGTTGCGGTTGAGGATCCGCTGATACTGCGACTTAATCGTTGATAAGTCGCGTTTTTGTGATCCGGAACAGCAAAGATAATATTCATGTTGTGTTCACGCGCTTTTTTGTTAATCTAAAAGAAACTATTTTTAAAGATTTCCTTAAACAATTAAATTCATAATACATGTGAAATATCTCGAAGAAAGAAAGAGTGAATACTCCTCTTGTCTTCACCTGAGAAATCGATGGATAATCCTGTAGAAGGGAGTGAGTGTAGAATCCTCTCTCATCCAAGTGGCATTTGCAATCGTTAGGCTCTACTATTCCTGCAAGCTAAGAAACCGTTTTTTTTTTCATCTCGAAGTCGCAACTCTTAATTAATTATACAAAAGGAACGATTTTGCGCTAAAATATCTAACAAAATTTAAATACAGATCTGAAAATAATTTTGTTGAACCCTTAAAATAATTATATCGTCGTAAAATGCTCACACAAAATGGTAGTTAAAATATCAAAATTTTTTACTGCATTATTCATCCTGCTTGAACGTTCTTAATAATTATTTTAATGGTGCAACAAAAAATTATTTTCAGATCTATATGTAACTAAATTTTTAGATACACAGAAAAAAAATTAGTATCAAATCAAGAATTTATTATTTTATATATAAGCAAAAATATAAAATTTTCTTGAAAGAATTTATAATCTTAAACAGACATAATTTGCTTACATGAAGAAAATTTTTCTCTTCATATAAGCAAATTATGTCTGTTCAAGATTATAATTTCTTCCAAGAAGATTTTATGTACTTGCTTATATATGAAACAATGAATCTTGATTTAATACTAATTTTTTTTCTGTGTACTTCAGCAAAAATTCTTTCCCTTTACAAACTATTGATTTCAAGGTTGTGCGGCCTCATATTTCGCTTGGTTCACGTACTCTACCGTCTCCAGCGATGTGGAAGATCGCATCGGTTGAAAACACAATAAGATGACGTGCTTTTTGGCGCCAGCCGATTTCCTTGGTGCATACTATGACCTGCATCATCGCGTCGAGCCCTCCTTCGGGACCGTCCAGATTACCCGATACCGGCGCCGCTTGTACTTGATTCTATTTGTTAAGATTACTTGTATTTAACAGTTTATTAAACTTAATTGAAATAGATAATTATCAAGAATAGTATAACAAAATTCCATAGAAGGAATGTATTATCATTCTAAACTATTTTTAGTAGAATATTCTTTTATATTTGCCTTAATATATGCTGAATATATAACTGCTTGGCAAGAATTACCTCAAATAGAGCTACGTTCTCCGTAAGAGGCATTTGATTTTTATAATCGTAAGGTGGTGCACACTTTTTTCCAGTTTTTAAAGTGCAGGGAGACTCCAATCTAAAGTAAACATTTAATCGAGTATTATAAATCTCTTATCAGTTTAATTCTGATTCAGTTAATCTCGGTAATTTGTTGATTTAATTAATTGAAATGTCGAAACGTTGCAATAATTTACATAACAAATTGTATAATTACTTATCGGGCTGCGTGCTAGTCATTGGTAAAACAACCTTGTCTACAAAGCTGCCAAAGCCAATACGGAAATTCGACGTGAGATTTTGCATGGCTTTGGTCAGTTTCAGACCGAGTTTTGATAATTTGTCTCTGTAAGGCTCCATGGACGCCGATAAATCCATAAGGTAATATAGATCCACAGGATAATCCTCCGCCTGACCATATTTCATAGTTACGCGATAGTCCTCTCCTATGAATAATTTATTCAAATTTCTTATTCTCAAATTCTGTAATTTATTTAAATTATGATATATTAGATAAATACACACAGAACTATTATATTGAAAAATATAGTATTTATAATTTACAATTATTATACTTTATTATAAGTATATATCTAAAGTTTTATATATCTTTTGATAAGAAAATAGATATTTTTTAATAATTTCTAATAGAATTTTGTATCCTAATATCAAAATTAAAAATCTGTGCATATATTTTCGCTCAATATCTATTTTAGAAATAGTTTTGCATATTGTATGTGAAATGTATAAAACTGTATGAACTGAACTATATGAAAGATTAAATTTTTAGTGAAATATTTTCTCTTACCTGGTCTGAGACTTAAACGAATCCTCTGAGGTTGAACTTGGATAGGATCATTACCCTTGATTGAGGATAACTGTCGATTTTCAATTATGTCCATCGTATTCTCGTGATTTATCACGGCTGATAGTTGACACCAAAGGTCGCCTTCTCGTAAATACGTTTGTTTGGACACGCAACGTAACAAAGGAACATTCTTGCTCTGTGATCCCTTATAAAATCGTGAACAAAAAATTCAATTATTATTCAATTATAACTTGAAAAGTTATTGAAATTAAAAAATTTGTTAATATATTCAACGTACAAAGATATACAATAAAATAATTAATATACTGTGTTAACGTTTATTATTATTAATTATTCAAGTATCTTTTGAAGTCGGTATTGTTTTTTTCATTTCCATAACGCATGAAAAAAATTTTATTCAATTTATGACAATTCCACTAAACGGAAAATTATAGGCGAGTTTTTTAATTCATCGATTGACTAATCGCATTATGCGCAAATGCAGCTTTTACAGAACAAAGTTGCATTTGCGCAAAATGCAATATATGTAAGTAGGAATTCGGTTATCAGAAAATGAATATAGAATTTGGAAAACATTTTGATATTTTCTTAATTTAATATCAAAATTATTTCTAAATTTAGAATAAAATTATAAATTTTATCTTATAATTCATTTTAACTTATAATTCATTTCTATGGCATTTTAAGGAAGAATTTTTTTCGCTTTGAAAGTAAATTCCTTTTTCGGCAATATTGCGAATACATTATTTTTATTCTATTGCATAAATATAATTTTTATTATAAAACTATTGTAAATATTTAACAATCGACAATCACTATTGGTTAATTTATTTTATTTCTATTTCACTATATTGTACCTATTATTGTTTTTAAAAATTTATTGTATAGATTTTATATCAGCTTTATTTAACTAATGAAAGAAATAAATCCATTTATATTATATCATGTCTGATATCTATTTAATTATTATTTTATTATATGCAATATTTATTTTATAACGAAGTTTGTAATATTCAAAGTATAAAATTTAGATTAATAAAAAATCAGATTTTTTTTTAACTTACTATCTGTACACTTAATAAGTTACAACAGATAGTATTTATTTATTGTAAGACTCTTTCAAAAGCAAATTCTCTAATTTTTCTCACAAAACACATGCGAATATGTCTTATTCAGCTGGGTGCGAATTGAATTCTTTTCTCTCTTCCGGATCTTATTCAGATATTAAAAGACTGATTGACGAAGCGAAAGAAACGTTTTTGTACTAGTCGCGCGCGCGAGTCATGGAAAACAGTCATGCGGTACGATCGCGTGAGTTCACTCAGCGTATGAATCACCGGCGGCAAAATGTGAACGTCGCAAGTAAAGGATATAGTCGCAGGTGCATGTTTCTTCCGATGTCTCCTCCCGCGGATCTCCTTACTCCCTCTCTCTCTCTCTCTCTCTCTCTCTCTCTCTCTCTCTCTCTCTCTCTCTCTCACCGCGTGTCATCTCTAGCCGAGTAGACCGCTCGTTAACGACGCTTATGAATATTCATTACCGTCATGGAGCACCAGACGCATTGTGGCGTTTGCAAGCAGCTCGCGCAGGTCTGCCGGGCTTCGCAGATGCTCTCCCGATCGCGATGCTGCGAAGCCGCGGCCACGTGGAGACACGCCGTCGCCAGGAGGAGGAGAACGATGATCGTCGTCCGCCGTGTCATCCCGGTCTCTTCAAATGTCGAACGTTTTATTTAACTTTTGACGGACGAACCGAGTGAACCAAGGCGAACCGTGACATGAACGCTCGCGATCCGAAAGGATACTGCGGCATTCGCACGGAAATGACTCCGAGATAAAACTTGGTTGCGGTAATGCGCGTGATTAGATAATTGTCCGTTCTCTCCACCTTCGACCTTTTTTTCTGCAATCTGTCATCGGGTTCGCGCAAGCACAGTACGTTCATCAGAGCGATGATGAATTTAATTTAATTGCGATTTTTAACTGTGAACTTTAAATTTACGCTTTTTAAATACTTTCTTTTAACACCAGCGTCTTGTAACAGAAATAAATGAATGATATATGATGATGTTTAATAAGCATAGTTGTAATGAGTCAGTTTCAGTAAAGATGAAAAAAGAGGGAGAGGCATGTACACGGAAGAAAAATGATGATATTAACAGCATTAGTAAGCACACACAGCAATCTAATTGAAAATAATCTTATTAATTTATTTATAATAATATTAATGAAACAAATATTATTTTTTATTAAGACACGAGCGTGATGTTCTTGATTCATAAATATTATTATCGAATTAATAAGATTATTTTCAATTAGACTACTGTGTGTTGTCAAGTAATGTTCTATTAATACATTATGTTCTTTCTGCATAGAGTTATCGCTGACTATCGGTACATTTAGCATTTAATATTTACAAACAATCAGCGAGGCCACGTATACACGTAAGTGTCGATAACAACAGCTGAATGAAATCGGTTATATCATTTCAGCTTGTAACCAGAATTATTGAAATACGAATCCTGCCTGTAATTTGAAAACTAGATCAGGCACGACAAATACGAACTTTCTTCACTATTTTTGTGTGTCCTCAATTTATCCCTAAAATTGTGTTTACGTTTTCTAAAAAGTCTCTTGTAGGTAATAAATAAATAATATAATAAATATCTAATTGAGATAAATAGATATATAATTAATAAATATATAGATTTATTTTATTCAGTATATATATAAATTACAGAAGAATTAGTGTAAAATATTTTGCATCATATTATACATATATTATTACGCATTCGTGCGATAGCTTAAAGTAGGATTATTTTATTCTTTTTATTATTATAAAAATATAAAGGTTGCTTCCATACGGCCATATGAATACATTGTTATTTATAAAGTCTTACATTCTAGATTTAATTCTAATTTTATTTATAAATTAATTTATTTAATCTTTGAAACAAAGAAAAAAAGGAAATCAAGCTCGTACAAAGAAAATTAGAGAATTTAAAAGGATAAAAAACAAACGAAGCAATGGATGATTGAAATAAAATTAATTAGAGAAGTGTGTGAATATAGTTCAAATTATTTAAGATAACGTGAAATAGCGCATGAGATTTTCAGAATCGATTCCATGTATTAATTAATGTTTGATCATACCCTTTTGTTCATATAATATATGAGAGTCATGAGGGTATCAAAAATTAATCGCATATCTGCTGATCGTTTCACATGTTATGTTAGCGCAATTATATTACAATTTTACTAAGCGAATCTTAAATTAATGAGTCTCAATATATTTTATTTATTTGTTCTACATAGCATTTATTGTTGAACAAAAAGTTAATTTTAGAAGCGATTTATTACAAAATATGAGAAAACCAGTTTGAATTATCTTAGGTAGTCGGGCAACATTCAAACTACGTTGTAAAGTACCAGTTCTCGTCCGATCACTGAAGTCAAGCAACGTTGGGCACGGTTAGTACTTGGATGGGTGACCGCTTGGGAACACCATGTGATGTTGTCCTTTTTTTGCATTTTTATTATTTCCAGACAGCATAAAACATTTTTCATAAAAATTTTTAACATTCTGAATGTGTTTTCAAGAAATATGTAAAAATTTTATAGAAATATTTTATAAAGATTTTGGAATAAAAAAATAATTATAAACTTATATATAAGAAATATTTTTCAAATAGTTTTTAATACGTTATATTTAATATAATATAATATTTTTTATATCTATTATGAATATTATAATATAAATAATTTATTATAAATATAAATAAATAAATATACATATGTATATTCATTTCAAGTATCAGCTCGAAAGTAGTAACTGTTTCCTCTACTAATGTTCTTTTAATTGAATTTGTGGAAGTTCGAAATACTTATAATCAGGCTTGGGTAGTAACTAGTTAAAAAGTTAAAAGTTAAACAAAAAGTTAAAAAGTTACCCAGTAAGCATTGGATATTATATGTATATANTTAATTTTAAATGCGTTAATTTTTAACTTCAACTAGTTATTTTTAAACATTAACTTATTAACTTTTTTCTATGTTAATTTTTTTTAAAAGAAGGAAGACAAACACAGTACAATCTAACAATATATCTTCGATTATTGAAAATTATTTTTACAGCAGTAAATATAATGATGTAAAAGATTATTCATCTGCACTAAAACGAG
>QKQZ01016377.1:0-13706 GCA_003595255.1 Solenopsis fugax | reverse complement strand
AAATCGGACCGTGTTCCAAATCGAACCTTTTTAATTTAAATGAATACGGTTAAGCAGATTTGCATGCCATTTATAATGTAAAGTCCTTATAAGACACCGAACATGTGACAGCAGTTTGACAGTTCTCTGTCATAACATTCACAGAATAGACGCGAATATGTATTTTCAGTCATCGTGCGAAAATTTTTTTAAAAAAGAAAATCCTTGTAAATTATTATTTAAAAGGTGTTAAAAATTTGAAAGATAATTGATTTAAGATAATTAAAGAATGTAGAATTCAAAAATATCAAGCGTTTTGTGATCACTTTTGTAGTTTATTGTAAAATTTGTTCTAAAGTTTAAAAGAACCCGTGTCCAAATCGGATCTTTTTTGGGGATGGTCTTAAGCAAAAATGAAGGGAGTTAAATTATCTTTCCAACGACACCTTCAGTTTTATGATCGGACTTTATTTGTGTCTTATAGAGAGCAAAAACTGCAACTAGGTCCGATTTACCCCACTCTCCCCTACGTATTTGTTTAGTGGTAAGACGCAAAGACATTCTAATTTTAAAGGTATTTTAGTATCCAAAATAATATACCAAAATTTTAATCATAAAATATGTAAAAACGTTTGGAAATTTAAAATTTCATATTTGAAAATTTTTTAATTTAATCACCTCTTTCATTGCATAAAAAACACTGAAATCTTAATCTTGTATTATCACTGTGTATGTTTTTATAAACAAAGACTGTTACATACGTAAGCTTATCAATCTAACAAAATTATGTCTTCCTATAGGATACCAAAGAATATTACATTATTCTATTCATTTTTTTTTTGCACAAAGCTTACAATTTTTTAGCATGAAAATCATTTACAATATCATACAAAGCAAGAATAAATTTTTTATTAGAGTATTATATATGTACAAAATAAGAATAGAGGATTTTAAAATTTCACATTTGTTAATTAGTGAAATTTTAGGTAACTATAAGTATCTCATTATCTAATTCTCTTAGCAATATCAAGATTGCTCTATTATACTTTTATCTGTTTTATTGTGTATTTTATTTTGCAGTTTAAGTTACTTCAATTGTGTTGTCGCACCTTTGTAACTGACTTTATAGGAACCTTACACGATCAATTATGCTGATCAATAATATTGAATCAGTAATACTAACAATATTTTTACAATCTGAGATTATTTCTGCATTTATGTCATCCATTATTGTGAAACTATACTGACAAAAATATTAACGCGTTGTCTTCATATAATCATTATCACACAGCGATTCAGATTCAGATGCTCGAGAATAAAAAAATTTGGATCACCGTCAATATTTTATATCAATCCATCAATATATTACTATTATGTATAATAGTATATTATACATAAAAGTTTAAAAGTTTGGAAACGGTTAATTATTTTCGTAATTACATGATGAATAATATTGTCGATATTTGTTAGTACTGACAATATTATTTCATCGTGCAAAGTCCCTAATTATAATATTGTTATTTTGAGTCTAATAATAAACGCCAAAGAGGTGAATTTTTTATTTTCCGTAATATTATTTTTCTTATTTTCCATTTTTTTCTAAGTAATTAAAAATCCAGAAATGATTTCCATCAAAAAATTAAACGTAGATATAAGTTATATCTACATATAATAAAAAATAATATAAAAAAAGAAAAGAATATTACATAAAAGGAGATTACATACATATACATATAACACTATACTTTGAATTGACTTAATTTTCAAAAGTTTATTATTTGTTGTTTCTTACGTGAACAAAATAGTATATTATACATAAAAGTGATTTAAAAGTTTGGAAACGGTTAATTATTTTCGTAATTATTGATCCTATGGGAAAATGTTTTAGACAAAAAATTGTAAGATTTCAACAAATGCATTCATCCATTTAATCTTCAGCATAAGTATGGAGGAAATCTCAATCAACTTTTAAATTTTTAATGAAAATCAATTTTTATTCAATATTCTTGTAGTTGATAGTTGAACTCTTTCCAAAATGCTATAATAAAATTCTTTTTGATTAAACACTTTTCGAGATTTGGGTTGACAAAGTTCTACTGGCATTAGCATTATCCAAAACATACCGCGTGGAAAAAGCTCGGATTTACATCTCTTGTATGTGAGTATATTACCAAAAATAAGGACTTCTCGGTTTGTCACTCCCGTATTTAAGGCTTTTCTCTACTCGTCGCGGCCATATTGAAGTCGTGACGTCAGAAGCGTGAAATTGCGTGAAATGACACGTAATTTTTTCCGATGTCCCATTTGGATAAAACAGACTAATCAGATGGCTTTAAAACACTTGTAAAAATGGGTAAAGACTATCCTTTTTCCGCCTAACATTTAGTAAATAATCGTAAAAAACACGTAAAGTGAAGCTATTCAAGCAGGAAAACACGGATAGCTACTGAAAGGAGTGAAAAATATGTTTTTATATATAAGATTTAAAGAAACTTTACTCGCGGTCCATTTTTACGAATTTGATAAATACGAGACAAGTCACATTTTTACAATAAAACGCATAATAACGAAATGACATGCACGACAAAATTTCATCGTCAATCTGTCACGTTCCACGCCTATTAGTTCTAATTTTGTCCGCGACAGAATGTCGCTACCGTCAACGCGGAGTTCTCGGCTGAGACGCCAGAACTTTCGAACTTTGCTAATTCATATCTCGAAAAGTATTTAATTTTGCTCTTTGATACATTTGGTGAAATCTCACAATTTTTGAAACATTTTCTCACAAAACAATTTCGAAGAGAAATAACCGTTTCCGGACTTTAAAATCACCCTATAATGATATTAAATATAAAATTTTATGAAAAGTTTAATGCTGTTTGCACAAAAGATCTTGCATACATTTAAAGAAAATTATATGATGTAAACTGAAAATTAAAATAACTATTCTTATATTTTGAAATTTTTTACCTAATATTAGGTAAAATTCGTCGATAACAGCAAAATTTATAAGAATCTTCTTATATTTCATTTTTTTTTATTTCATTTTTATATTATGCACATACATATGCAAAGTATTTATCTGTAATATATTAAAACTGGTTTCTCAATTATTTTTTAACTTTTGTAAACTTAATCTATTTTTAATATAAGTTATACAACCATAATATGCATTGTTGATGCAAATTTATAAAGCTTGCTTTTATGTATCAATGTTGTAAAATTCTAATCAAGTTTCTTGAAATTGTTAACACTCAAATCAAATAATTATTACAAATATCTCATTATAGAAATTTATAAAGCTATAGTGTATAATATATAATCGAAACTTCAGACATCTACAAGTTATAAAAATTTTACTATTAGGACCTTGAATAAGTTCTCGCTGTTTTCCAACAAATGGCGTTACCAGAACTGCGTGCGTGTAGTTTAAGATGGTAACGTATCTATAAGGAAGTACTATAAGCAAGCTTGAAATTCAGTGTATTGCGCCGAAACATATTGTAAACAACTTTTTTTTCATAGTATTAAACATGTCGAGTTTCATGCCAAAAAAAGAGTATTTGCGGGGAATTTTACTGCACTACTTTATTAAAAAAAAATCTGTAGCTGAAGCACACAGAATTCTTGTTGAGACTTACGGCGACCATGCTCTGTCGGAAACAACATGCAGAGATTGATTTAGACGCTTCAAAAATAATGATTTTGATGTTGAAGATAGAGAACGCTCTGACGCACCGAAAAAGTTTGAAGACGAAGAATTGGAGGCATTACTTCATGAAGACTCATGTCAGACGCTAGCTGAACTTGCAGAATCATTAGGAGTTGTTTTTTTTACGACTTTTTTTTTAAATAAAGCATCAATTTTCACGAAAAAACAGCGAGAACTTATTCAAGATCCCAATAATTTCAACGGCATTAATTTTATTTAATTTTGTCATAATAAAATAAACACTCGTATAATGAGAATATTTACAGTTGTATTACTTTCTTGTGTACTTGTGTATAAATAGGGATATTACTAATTTATATTAATAGAACATATAAGGAAAGAATAACATTACTTTCGTCATATTTTATATTACAGGTTAATCAGAAATTGCTCATTTCAATCAGATCTTGTTTTTTTGGTGCAAATCCAATGAATTTTATGTTCTAAGTAAAATCTACATATAATATCTATCATTATATGTAGTAAATCGACAGAATCTTAAAGATTAAGAAATATATTGAGATTTTTATTCCTTTTAACTTTTATAGTTCTACGTACGGATTGAAAAAATCGTGCGTATTTGGCCATTCAAAATAAAATTTACAGAAACCAAAAAATTGGATACAAGTGATCAGTCTGAATCTATCTAAAGAAATCTACCTAAAAGAATCTGTAAGTGAATATCTTTTTGCGATATAAATGTATCTTTATCAGATTTCTGTTTCAATCTGATCTTTTTAATTTGATTGATATTTTGAATGTAATTTATTTCTTAAATTTAAGATGATAATTTTAATTGTATGATATTGATTTATCCTAAACATAGTAAATGTAATATTCGTTGAAGTTATGTGGTTAACTTCGAAAAAAATGGAGGAAGAAAAATAATTCATAGTAATAAAAAAGAGAAAAACACCCTAAAATTAATGGTATTTACGATTTCGAATTTATGTTATTCAGAACATCGAGAAGTGAAACCTTAGATTCTTCTAAAGAATCTGTAGTATACAGATTGTTAATCTGTAAATCTAATGGATTTGAAGCCGATTCATTTTGCAAGAATATATCATTATCATCAAAATCTAATAGATTAGATGAGGGATTATATGCCATAAGTTCACCACCAACAGATCCATTGGCAGAATCTGGAACTGCATACAGAATTAAATTTATTAATTTGCATATCTCTAGTACATTTTATTAATTTTATATAATTAAATAAAGCATAAGTTTTATAATAACATTATGATGTAATATACAAATATAAAAAAAAACTTTCTCATTCCTACATGCAATAAATACTTAAAAATATACGTATTCACATATTAAAAAATGTATAATTTTTTATATGTAATAAAATGTATAATTTTGATATAATTTTTTAGGGCTTGTTATACTTGCAGTTCTTTCAACATTCTTTTGATGAAAATGATTGAATTAAAATAATTTCTCTTGATAAAATTTTTGAGAGAGAATTATATAAAAAATTTTATTAAAGTAAGATTTTTTTTAGCAATCACTCAATGAAAATACAACATCAATTGCAATTATTAACGTAACATTTATTAACGTGCTAATCGAGCATACGTCAATTATTATTTATTGAAATCACAACAAACATTAATTGTACATATATCATTACTTGATCACATTTGACAATTTATTGACTTTTTTTATCAACAGATTCAAACTATGCTTGTGGGACAATAAGAATCAATTATAGCTCCCTTTTTATACATTAATAATTCATCATTTATCACTCGAACTCCATAGATAGTAACTTTTATAATTTTTTCTGCTTACATGTTAAATTTTGATGTAACCATTTTTATGACCGTTATATCTATTGTATTTATATATTTATATTTAATTATATTTTTGAATGTACGCGTCCTAGTTTATTTATAATGTTATAAGTTATTAATACTACTGAGGAAGACTTAGTAAGTCGAAACGTCCACCAGTTTATTTAATGATTAAACAAAAATAAATTTTACTTAAAAACGTATTATCTTTTTTTTGCTTATTATCGGCCTTTCTATTATTTAAAATAAAAAAATTTAGACTCCAATTAATTGTAAAAACTTACTTAGATGCTCATCATCCTCTTGTACAAAATTAAATTCTGGATTAAATTCTGGATTAATTGACAATTCGAATCCCATTGAATTATCATTAAACAACTGAAACAGAAAAAATAGCAATATTAAAATTTTTAATCGATACACTTTTCACTATGAAAAAGTCTTTAATTATTATTTTTATAAAATTTTCCTTTTTTTCTGATATGTAAAAAATATTTTAATTTAGCCTTATATTTACCTGATATAAAGTATTAGCATCAATGCTACAATTTTCACTCATCGAGTCACGAATATTGTTTAAATTGGCTTGCACTGTTTCCACACCTCTGTCTATTTCCTCTCTGCACATAAATGATCAAAAATTAAAATATAATATTTACATATTACCAAAGTAAAAGCTATTAAATAAGAAAAATAAATGGAACTTTGCTCCTATTAGACAAAATGTTAATTAAACTTAAATGACAATTATTTATACAATAATAATTTTCATAAGAGATGTAAAAAAAAGAAAATGATATTCTTTATATTTTATGTCATGTCATAAGAAATGTATATATTAGTAAGTGCTGTGTCATAAGTACTTATATATTAATAAATGCAATTTAACTGCTGTAAAAAACACAAATTAAAAATTAGATTAAGTATTTAAAAAACTATAAAAAAGTAATATTTATCTATTTAAAAAATTTTCCATATCCGATGTAAAATATAAAAAAAAACTACCCCTCTTGATTAATAATTTCCAATTTAAAATTAAGTGGAAACTATTGTTATTAAATACTTATATCCTGTTCAGCGAGAGAAACCCATTGAGGAATGAAAACTCGTCCGTTTCTTGCAGACTTCATAGAGCCTCCTTCTCTACTGTTCAGGCCCGTTCAGGCTCGTAATGGTAATGCCAGCGAGCCTGGACCCGAACGTGCCATATTTACGTATACCGTACAAAGTATAACACGCTACGCTTTCCCCACTATGCTGCCCATATGCACAGCCGATAAGGTTTCTCTCGAGCCGAATAGGATATATATTAATCTGGAGTTACATCGTTTCTGACCTGTAATTAGCATTAGTCTTTCCAGAATGATTGACACGGCTCACTAATAAATCATTTGATGAACTCGCGCCTGCACTGTCATACCTATTATTTTCTTCGTTTGAAGATTTTGTTTTTCTATATTCATTGTATTGCTCATTGTTATTTGTCACTAAAATACTTCTTCCGTCATCCATTTGAATAATATTTGTATTCATTTTGTTAAGATTGCTGTTATTAACTTCATTTTCCATAACATTTTTGATGTTACTATTATTGAGCATTTCTGGGACAATTAAGATGTCTTCCAGTTTCATCATCGACGCATCGTTGTCCAAAGCTTCCATATTATCCTCCAGATCACCTGAAGTATCTATATCAGTGTCAATATCTTGAGATTTAATGTTTGCTGCCATCGCTGCAAGTTTAGAACTACGCACAGTCGCCATAGGTATTGGTTTAGAATAGACAGAATTGTTTTTATTCGATAAAGTAACAGGTTCATCTTCGTCGGTAGATACTTCAAGTATATGCAAATCTTCCCTATAAATCAAAATTAATATCAATCTCTATTCTTATTTTATAATACCCAGACTTAAAGTCTCTTTAAACATTTTTTTAAAAATAAATACTTAAATATATTGTATTTTAATAGTATAGTGAAAAAATGAGACAAAGTGTATATGTTCCAAGGCAACATAAGAGGGAAAAATTCATGCAATATACTAGTCAACAACGAAATATTGTAATATAATATAGCTATTAAACAAATAAAGATAAAATATTTATAGGTCAGTATTATGAAGAAATGAAATACGAACAATAGAATTTTTTCTAATAGCAGAAGAATATCGTCTTTTTCCCTTTTTTTACCCATATTTTTTTTCAATATATTGTACACATAAAGATTAATATATTTTCTATAAATGTATATAAAGATTATACAAGATTTTCACAGGAACATTAAAAAAAAAGATCAATAATGTGAAATGATGTGATGTGAGGTAAATTATTTATAATAGATAATTTACTATTAATTATTATATGTATAGTATACTAATGCATTAACATATTATATACAATAAACTAAAAAAAAAATTATGAATGTGTCCAATCTAAGTCATAATGATTTGTATGTGTAAGCAAATCCAAAAAATATTTCATTCAAATTATATAAATTCAGAAATGAAAATAATATAAATGTACTTGCAATATATTGTAGATGTTCACATAAATTTGATGTTTTATTAACGGAAACATATCAATATTGTAAAATAAAATTTATATGCAAGAAAATTGAAGAAAAATAATATCGCATAATAAAATATACGAATATAAAAAAGCACACAAAAAGTAAAAAAATAAATAGTAATATTAAAAATAAGCATAGTAAAAAATGCAAAAATATATGAATCCAAGCTCTAGTGAAAAAACAATCAAAACTTATTAAATATTTTGAAAAATTAATATGCTCTATGTGTGTACAAAATAATGATAAAATTATGTCTCCCTTTATATTATTATTAAACATTTTCTGGATCATTTAATAGTATTTTATTTTATTAATTAATAATTTTAATGCCCCATTGTCCTTATTAAGATCATATTTTTAAAATACAAAAATCTGACTCATGCAAAGAAATAGTGTATATTCATAGTGAATTTAATATAAAATAACTACAAGTAAATCTCATCAAATGACAAAAATTTTGTTAACCTTGGTTTTTTTCCGTTTTCCGTTGGAATCAAAATTCTGACAGGCACTTTGTTTTTCCTCCTAATAACATTTAAAGTAGGATAAATATAATGAAAGAGGTTTTAATATAATTTAAATAATATTACTAAATTCTACTAAACTGCAACTGAGCATTATGTAAAAATATTACTTAATCTTTAACCACTTAGGAATGACCATAATTAATTTTGATACATAAATTATAAGCAGATACACACACGTCCATGCGACGTATGTGTATCTGCTTATATTCAAAACACATTAAGGAAGAAATGATAAAGAAGAGATGAAGTTTTGTGGGTGAAATATGTATAAAATATTTTAAAACAAAAAATTTGTGGAATCACCATACCCCACCAATGATTAAAGATTATATCAATTTTAGTAACTTGGATTTTTTACAATATTTGTACATTTCATACTATTATCATAATAACACATCACATTTTACATATCACATTTCTTATCAAAGTGATAGTAATATTTATTTTTAAAAACTAGTATTAGTAAGACCCTTTCTCTCTTTCCATAAAATTCTTGGAAAATTTAGAGATGATTTTTTTTTAACTAAAATTTTAACGTTAGGTTAATTAATTAATAATTAAATTCGAAATGAAACTTTATTACAAGTTTTACTTTCATTTTTAGCTTAAAACACAAGAATATTGGAAAATGTATTCTATTTTTTTAATAAAAAAAAAAATCAATTTCAAATTTTATTTTAAGAAATTACTGTAGTATAGAGTTCTATATAAAGAGAGAAGCGATATTGAGTCCAAAGTTCTAATTGGTAATCTGATTGCTACTCTGATTGAGTATCCCTTCCTAAGCGAGCAGCCATACTGTGACCATAACTGTTTGTAGAACTGATTAGATTAGAAATTACAATAAAATAATAAGTATAGCTCCTCAGATTCAAAATAATAATAGTAAAGGGCTATAGGAGCAAGCCGGGTCGTCGTGCTAGTATAAACAGTGTTTCAACATGAAATCATTTAATGTTGACACATTACTGGTTTAACTTTCAAACAATACACACGTTTCCTCAGAGATGATGTCTGTCAGTCGTAGACTACTCTCAGCAGTCACTTTACAAATGACAAATAAGACTCGTGGATAATTGACAGAGACGGAGATACTTTGGCCGCCTACTAGACTTCGTTAAGACTTCGGCGTATGACAATAATGAACGGGTTTCTTGGCGAATTCTACATGAAAATGTATAACGCATGCAAGTACAACATATCGTCTTACTGTAAACCGGTATATTTCTGCGTTTCATGCGAGCGAAAATTGATCTAATTTTATTAACTATTTATGCGTAACTCACTGAAGATGACCGCATTTACGGTCGAAACGTTTGAACACTTGTAATGTTTCGTTTAGAATATTAAATGATTTCATGTTGAAACACTGTTTATATTAGCACGACGACCCGGCTTGCTCCTATAGCCCTTTACTACTATTGATTAGATTAGATTATCCAAGATTGAAACTGAATGAGAAGACAAACGTGATTATAATAAGTTATTTACATGTTTGTGTAACAGTTTCAAATGTCAACATCATATTCATTTAATAAAAAGCATGAAAACTGCAACATGTGTGTGTATTAAACAGTAAATCTTAACCTCACGCTGACGGAATAGGTTTATATTAAATTTATATTTGTTGATATTAGAGCGGTCACATTATGGCGATGCTGGTAATGAAGGGGGTTCGATGTCTGTATAAGACTCTAACTCTAGTAGCAAAATATAGGCAAATTTATTGGCGCAATATTGTTGATTCAAGGTTCAAACCTCCCATTATAAATACACTGACGCAATTATGGATTAATAAATTGTGCCACTAGGATACCTTATGTATCTGCTTTTTGCAAATATACATTATATATATTATGAGTTAATATTTATTTTATCTATTATATATTTTTTTTAATTAAGTCATATATGCATATAAATACCGGCAATAAAAGTATAATATAAACAATTTGAATCAAACTTACTTCTTTTTGCCTTTGCAAATATGTTTCTTTTTTATTTCTTCTTCGATCTTAGGATTTTGAACAGACTCATTAACTGAATATATAGTTTCAGTATCTTCATCATCTGTTTGTGTTTCAATATGTTCTTGAGGACTTTGGACAGTTGGCATTTCATTTGCTATAATCCTATAGTTATTATGTTAATTTATTTAGTTAGAGATATTTCTAGCTTCAATTTACAACAATCATATTGCAATTTATAGAAATGAAATACGTATTTAATAAATGACACAGAAATATTATGAAATACCAAGATCCGCTCCAAAAAATGGTATTTCTTATTTCTTGCGTTATTCATATATTAATATTCAACTTATTCTTCTTTGAATTTCTATCTTTATAAAATAAACAGTATATATAAAATTTAAATAAATTCAAATTTTCAATTACTTACTCTGAAGCTAAGTAGTCTGAATCTACATCGGGTTCTGATGCATCAAGTTCATGAATTACTGGTCCAGTAGGAGACTTTTGCGCCTACAAGATAAATATTTATTATTGTAGCAATTCATTTAAAGCATTTTTATTTATTTATTAAAAGTAAACGTGACACAACACTACCTTGGACAATTTACTTTGTTTATGTGGACGACTTGAATCTATCATTAATGGGTATCGCCTTTTAACAGATATACCACTTCTTGATGGTTGTACGAGAGTAACAAGAAATTGAATTAATTTATTAATAATTTGTTGTTGTTTTAAATGTTTTTGTCTCAACATCACTATTTCTCTCCACAATGCTGAATTTTCTTGTTTTATTTCATTTAATGTAGAATCCATATGATCATGACGACCCTTCATATCTCTTACTTCAGCAAATATCTTGGTCACTAGTTCTGCAGAAATGGGACGCGCTGGATCTTGACTTTTGGTAGTCGCAACCTAATAAAAAATAAATATAATTCCGTGATTATTATAATAAAATATAATTATTTATCAAGTAATAAAATATTTACGCAACCTTTACAATTTAGATTTAAATTTTCATCTCTTGTGAATTTCATTAAAGAAATTTTTTGGATAAACTTTCGATTTTATCTTTTTAAAAGAATTTAAAAAGAGAAAAGAAATTTTTATATCTTACAGATATTTTTAAATGATGTATACATATACAATATTTTTATATATTCAAGAGAAACTTTTATTTTATATATACATTTAAGTTATATACAAATTATATGTGATGACCCACATAAATCATCACAATTAATATCTCGAGAACTTATGCGATCAACTTTAATTGTTCCCAAATTTCTTAGGTTAGGTTAGGTTTCAAGAGTTTTTAAATCTTTGTCAAAACTGACTTCATCTTGCCTAAGGTACAACGGGGATAACTTTGAAATTTCATATGAGTATCTATATCAAAACAATCGTTTCTGTAATCTACATTAAAAAACAAATAATTTTTGAAACAATTCTTTTTAAATCATTCTTTCAAAAATTACAAGCATTAAAAACCTAAAACAAAGAGGGAATCAGTCTTAACATAGATTTAAAGCTTTTTGGAACCTAAGAAATTGAGATATTAAACTAATAATTTATGAAGACCATCTTGTATATCTAGAAACATATCTTAAATTTATTATTACACATAGTGCATAAATTTATGAGTATTTTTGTTAAACTTTTTGAAAATTATTCATTGAAAATCATTAAACATATAGAAAACGTTTTATACTGCATATGTATCTTTAAAATATTTCTGAATTAATTTTGACCTTAGGTCTTTAGAATACAATAAAATTAGAAACAAATTATATCATAATACTTACTTTTCTTTTAATATGCTTTACCAACCGAGGCTGATCTTTGATGAAATATTGATGCGCAAATTCCATTTCATCTTTGTCACATTTTAGGCCACCCAATTCCACAGATACCTTCTTATGGAATCCATCTAAACACACATAATATTAAATTTTTGTTGTTTGTTATATCTATTTAATTGAATTTTAAATAAGATTATATAAAAATTGCAAAAACTCACACATATTTAATTGTCGTATGAAACTGGCCATATTACTATGTTTGTAATAATGTGGTAATAAGTTTGTTGTAAACTTTGCTTGATTTCTAATGAAAAAACTTTTTCCAGACTGAAAAAATATTAAAAATATTTATAAATTATCACGTATTGGAATTTTTGTATCAAATTATGGCGAAATATATATCCATTATTATTTCGAAATATCATAATATATTTTAAATTAGGACGGTAAACATACTGCATATTCTACTATTTATTTTGAATCAAATCGGTCGCGCTTAGCAGAAAAAATAACAACTGCGTAAGATCTTTTAAGGAAAAAGTCATTAAAAAAAATTTTTTTTACCATTTTTTAATTTATATTTTTAAAACATATATTTAAAAATACATCTATGAAGTTTTATAATGAAGAGGATAATGAACTGTCATTAGCCTATAAGTATACAATATTCTTAGGACATTATATGAATATTATTAAAAATTAAAATAATATTAAAATAATATTCCAAGAATATATTTTACTATTATAAAAATATTGTATTAATGTTATATGTCTGCTTTTAGATGATATTCGTGGTATATTACTTTAATATCCATGGAATATTATGAAAATATTCTATGAATATTGTGATCAAAAATTAATGTAAATTATTATGCATAAAATATTCATAAATTTTAAAATTATTACATTTAAAAGTTATAATATTCCCAATAATTTAAAATATTGAAGTAAATAATATTTCGCTTCGCTTGCACTTGGCGCGACCGTGCCTCTTGATTTATTTCTTATATAATATTCATGGAATATTCACACAATATTATTAAAAGTGGACATATAACAACTTTTTATTAATATTTCACAGGAATATTATTTAATATTTAAATAATATTATGCGCTTATAGGGTAAGAGTTATAGAATAGGCAACTATATTCTCGAGAAGACAATTTGATATCATTATACTATTGTTGTCAGGGTTGGGTAAAAACCTGGTTTTTTTAAAAAAAACCAAAAAACCAGGTTTTTTTTGTTTAAACCGGATTTTTTTTGTTTAAACCTGATTTTTTGGTTTTTTTAAATTTAAAACTTGTTTTATATGTTAATGCAATTTTAATATTTATAAT
>QKQZ01016360.1:0-12576 GCA_003595255.1 Solenopsis fugax | reverse complement strand
CTTTTGAATAAGCGCGTAAACACGCCGCGAGCAAGGTGGCGACTTTACTCCCACGCAAGTGAAGCATCCTACGGAAATAATAAAAGAGATGACGAAGATTTTCATACCGAATACCGAATTACAGAAGTTGTCTGGAAATTTGAACTACCTTGTACATTTATACCTTTAATTGCTATTAATATTTTTATATTTTATAATATTTTAAAAAATTATTTGATACAAAATCATTCAATATAAAATCAATTGTTCATATCATATACATATAATAGCAATAGACTATTTGCAATCTATGAATGCATCCCGAACACATATCTAAATTAAATGATTTGGTAATCATAAGCAATACATTGTTGCTATTTATGAATGTATTCCAAACACATTTCTAAATTGAATGATTTGGTAATCATAAGCAGTACATTGTTGTTATTTATATATACACATCAAAATAAAACGAAGGTCGAGTATTAGCCATGTCATCATTCATATATTGTTCAAAATGATACTCGTCCTCTGCGTTTTAATGTGGTTCGTGACTCGGAACGTAGACAGAATATCATTAACGCGCTTCTGAGTTACGTGATTCGTTATAATTCATCCATCGCCACATCCGATGACATGGAACGAAGACGCTGATTGGCTGACAGTCTGTCGAAGCACGCAATTAATCGCGAGCAAAAAATGGCCGGCAGAGATCCCGACGATAATTTTGCGTGTATTCCCTCAAGAAATTTAATTAACACACACACGCGAACATAAGCCGCCCTTCTTCTCTTTTTCATCTCTCGTTTCCTGACACTCGAACGAGAACGAAGCAGAGGACGGTGGCGAGAGGAAGAAAGAGGAAACTGGGAGGAGAAACAGGAGGAGGAGGAGGAGGAGAAGGAGGAGGAGAAGAGGGAGGGAGGGAGGGAGGATACGAGGTGGCTTCTCCACAACGAGCCAGCTGCTACTCGCGGTAATCGTAATAATTATGCAAAGACCGAACGCAACGGTGCATCTCGAGCGAAAGGGAAGAGAAGGAGGACGCTGTGGGACGGAACATACAAAAGGAGCAAGCCGAAGTGAGATGGTGGAGATGGTGGTGGAGATGGCATGCAAAGGAGGCTCGGCATAGGTAAGCGAACCGAGCCGGTTGTAAGGCGACACCTCGCGGCTCCGTACATCTTTCTCCGTCTCCCTCGTTTCCCCTATCCAAGGGGGAAAGAAACGACGAACTTTCCCTTTCTTGTTGCTTTTCGTTTCCACACCGAGGGTTTCCATTCCACGACGTCCTATCCCGAATCGTCATTGTTGTTTCCTCGTGCGAAAATCTCGCCGAAGAGAAATGATAGTTTACGATTTGACATATTTCTCATTGTTCCATCATGTTTATTTGGAATGCCTATCGATATTACAATGGTGCTATTTAGCAATGAATTTACGATTTTCCTACGACGTTTTTTTACCTTTTTTTTATGACTATGAGACGGATGCTTGGCAAAGTATTTTCTTGAGCGTAAATAATCACCAAAAGAAGCGAGAGGCCAAAAGGGACATTTCGAATACGAGAGATGGTGGAGAGACCAATACAGGTGGGTAACGTCGCGACACCTAATGAAACGGATCGTCTGTCTTACTTACATCGTCATGCATCTATACATCTTACACACGCACATAAAGTCGTGCGTGTGCGTATTCGCTGTTGTAAGAGGAAGGGGAGACATGGTTACCAGCGGGCAACCGACCCACGAACCATCCACATATATCTGTGTCCTAAAAGGAATTCAAGAATATATTTTACATATGCTTTATTGCCGCCTTATTTCCAACTCTACGGCCATAGCCCTCGAAGAGATCGCAGTGGGTGCGTGCAGATGCATTCTGTCTCCACAGAAATAAGCTGCGTGAATTAACGCGCGAAATTTCACGAATTTTGCCGCGTAATTCCGATGTAAATCTTCCCCTTCCAGACCCTATCGGATACATTATTATTAGTTCGTAAATGAAGTGGCAACAATTAGCTAATCAGCCGCTTCTGTAGACACTTGAACACTCTCGCTTGATAAATTGTAAAGAATGTCTTTTAATGATGAAGCTTTCTGAGATAGCTGACGTTCTAATTATAGAGCTACAGGAACGGCAGGGAGCGATGTAAATCTCCTACGTGTACCCTCGTGGCTACGTATCTCAGGGTAATGACTTAACTTATACGCATTAATAAGTATCGGACTAGATGATTTGATAATTTGCAAGTGGGACTACGGATTGCCGGTGAACCTTTTACGTTCTTTTGCAATATGGGGGCTCCTTTCAGAGCGGAGCAAGACATAGAGGGCAGGTCTCCCGTTCTTGCGATTCGACGAAGCCCCGGGGGGCCTACACCAGTATGTCCAAGCGTACAGCCTGAAGGGAAGGGGGCAGAGCCGGTTCCGACGAATAAGACGCCATCGCGCGTTTAACCCGCAAGAAACTATGATTACCGTCTGCTTGAACTGCACTTTGAATTTGGATTTTCGGAAACGGTACATTAGATAGCATCGCACTGCGCAATTACTAATGATTGCTACGGACAGGTTTGAAATTTTGTAGGGAGAGCAAATTATACTTGACGCGTCGAAAATTTAAAACGTGGCGCGCGCGATAATGACGGAGCGAGGTATTGCTCGCATTTAAAGAGCCGCAAAAAGACAATCTCGCGCCGCCGCATATTTCGGCGAGTTCGTAGTTTTCGAAGTGCAAGATGATGACGCGCTGTGGAATCGAATACAATATCGCTATGACGCAAAATTCAAGGTGAGAACGCTATACTATAACCTACAATATTTATCTTCTCTTTACCGCAACTGCGTCCCTAAGTTTCTAACGAATATTCCGTATAAAATGCAAAGTTACAGCGAAGAAAAAATTTGCTCCATTATTCAACGTATTCCAGTTGTAGTTTTCATCTCTCATAGGCCAATGAAAAGGAGGGAGGGTTACAGACGGAAATACGGAAGAGGCAAGAGGCGCGATTGTTCCGTAGCGCGAAAATAATAATGAACTCGCGTAAATCAAGAAAGTTGGGGAGCGAACTACTTGCGAAATACTCCATTCACGCATATCCGCAATACGCGAGCGCGAGCTGCCAAAAATGTTCCTCGGCGCGCGGCAACCTTTCTGGCATATTAAAAAGTCCGCCATGTGCGGCTCACGGAATCCGGAAATAACGGATGCTTCGTGAGAAGGTTAAGGAGCGAGACGAATCAGGTTATCGAGCGACGCGTAATGAGTTTCGCTTTATCGAGATGTCCAGAGCTTCGACCGAATTCCCGGACACACTGTGGATTATCTAGATTCCGCGATTCCGCGCAAAAGGGAGAAAAAACGGAAAGGGTTGGATTCGGTGCGGTTGGTTGGTGAATAGTTAGCTGTTGCAGGTTGGCCGATCTCGCGGTTAAGATGGACGAGGCAGCACGCTACGAGATCTTATCCAAGCGCAGCAACGGCCACTGAATCATCCGCTTTGAATAGGGCTTCACTCCCTATATTATATCTATAGATATATACTAACCTCATACCTACATCTATGTCCACAAGACAATATACCCTCTTTCAAGAAAGTATATTGGAAGAGAGTGTCACGCAGAGAGAGGAGAGAAAAGTAAGATCAATCAAATACGAAGTTAAAAGATATCTTAAATATAAATAATTTCTTTTCAAAAAGTTTTTTCCCTTATACAAAATACTATCGATTGACATATTTAAAAAAAATGGATTTATTTAAAAAGAAAACGTAACTGTATATAACTACTAATAAATATAAAATAATAATATATACGTTGTTTAATACATATATTGTACCATTTCTTCTTATTTTACAATTTTTCCCATATTACTTCAAAAATATAAGCTATCTTAGTTTCATAATACTTTTAAAGCTTTAAATCAGAAGATATTGTATTATTGTGTAATATTCTATTACATTATTATCACAATCTGATATTTTAAATTTTACAAAAAATACGCTCAAAGTAGTTTTATAAATTATCAAAATTTACAACACTATTCGCTAGAATTAGTATTCATTTAATTAGTATAAAGCATACTGTGTTGCACTGATTACTTTTGAGTCTTCAGTAAATACTTATAATTCTTGAAAACTGATAGCAAAGCAATCCTTTGAAACTAGCTACAGGAAAATTAATGAATACGAATCAAGAAAAAGGCAATAATATAGCAATATGACGTTGTATTATATGGTGAAGCAGAACTTTACATCATTGTAATGATGCGTTAGCCAATTATCTTTCTGCAACTTTCATAGAAGATATGTTGCCGTAATATAAATTACAAATATTTATTACACGGAGAAGATACACGATAAGCAATCCGTACGAAGAGTAGATACCAACATTAATTATGGAGCTCTTATCATGTCATGCACGTACATGAATCGTTTAGTACGCTCAATGACTTAACGCGGTGCATTATTCCTCTCCGAGATCGCTAATTAGTGATAAATTCATTAAGTCGATGAAATATAACATAAAAGATAGGACACCCATCTATATCTTAAGTCTCACGGCAGTAGCCAACATCGGCAAAGGTGGGGGAATAACCCGGGCTGCGCTCGAAAAAGAGGTTCGTGCCGTAATTGTAAACATTGGATTAATGCAAATGCGCGCTTAAAAGCTTAATTGCTTTGATAAAGCATGGCGGTGCATTAAATTCAAATGCATGTAAATTAATTCAAATTTATGAGAAATAGGTGGACGCGGAGCACTTACTGGAAAAGAGGGAAAATAAAAATTAGTCCCCGCGGGGCCAGCCCTTGCGATGAGACTCTTTTTTCGTCCTACCCCCTTCCTGCCTCCTTCCCTCTCGCGCTACCCCCATGCCCACCTACCAATTCCCTCTACCGCGCCCCTCTATTTCGCCAACACGCCATGTTGCCAACCAGATTGGCTGCGGTGCAAGTATCGCCGATAAATTTCGTCTTCGGCTTTCGTCTGATAAATGTCGAATTTTAACACATCGATTGGCTACGTCCGTAATTAACAAACGCAAGCTTTTTCGGATGCTTAGGTTAATTAAAATTAAAAATTAATATATGTTCTGTAACAAGCGCGACTAATTAGAAATTGTTTGATTATATTAGCAATTGCAATTTTTTTAATAAATATGCATCCAATAATATTATTCATACTGTCAAATACTTTATAATTATCGATTGAATTTACAAATTCAAATTCATGTTTTACATTGGACAGTCTGCATGTTTTATATTAATTATAGACAGTTTATAATCGCAAATAAGCGGAACTTTTGTAAGTTTCAGTAATGAAGAAAATTCTTTCATCGATATTGTACGTCTATTAATTAATAATCCATTTTATTAATTAATCCTGCATTCCATAACCGATAATAATTCAATTTTTTTCCAGTTCTGCTTTAAATAAGCGCGTTTTACAAGAATTCGATTCGTGCTATCGAAAACCAACCAATCATTGACGCTGCGGCAACTTTATAGTTGTTACTCACTCTCGTACCACGGTTGCTCTCCGGAGGGATTACATAAATTACATCGGAATATTATCCCTGTCTATACAACAGATTGATTAACGATAATGTTTAACGTTAAAACGACGTTTAAATTAGCATCGCGCAATTCTTGGGTTTTTACAACATATGGTAAAAATATAATGAAATGCCACTATACAAAATGCCACGTAATTCAAGATTAATGACGATTGAGAAAACTATATTTAAATTAGCTATTATAAATATCAAAAAAGTTACACTGTTTTACAACTAAACTATAATCTTTGATCAAGTTCGGAGATAATTTTTATTTTTATTTTAAGCACGCACATATATATGTATGAGTAATTATTGTGTTACTAAGAAAATTCTCGACACATTGAAGAAAGCGACTAGAAAGATTGGGTGCATAAAGAATTGCGCGACATTGGTATCATTACAATATCGTTACTGTGAAACTTGTGAAAAGATGCAAACCACTAGGTAGTAGCATAATGCACGTAAGACATGAAAACTGTTGACGGTCAATTTTATTAATGCTAGAGGTAACTTGATTCAATCGATACGTAGTTAAGCGTTAATAAAATTACTGCTGTAAGCTGCTGTAATCATAAGCCCTACGATAAGCTGCTTGTATCACGCTATTTGCTGTGATCATCGGCAGTCTCGTTAATATTGTGCACACGAAACGTTGTTAAACCACAATTCTAATTCAGGAAAAAATGATTTGAAAAACAAGTTTTTATTTTTTTTAATTGAAACACTAATAGATATAAAAATATCAAAATTCCTCTAAAAATAATGCAACAGTGATTAATACCACAAACTTTCTCGAATATTTTGATATTTTTTACGAAACAAAATTTTAAAGTTTAAAACTTACTATAAGAATATAATTTAAGAGAAAAAAAGACATTTAAATATTAAAAGAATATCTATATGGGATAAATATATAGGATATACTCGAGAAGCGATCGTAAATGTTCAAGTTAAACATAATAGCAAGCATGAGTTATCTAGATATAGAAATCAAACGTAGTTAATCATTAAATCGATCCACATCCAGTATATTGAGTTGTTGTAAAGCTGTCTTTAGTGTTTTCTCACCGATCGCATTTTCTAACGCATTCGGTACCACCATTATTATCGCATACTCGGTTGCCTTTCCGTTTACAGTAAACGAGACCATTTATCCGGTTTTACTTGTTTTTCATAATGCAATGTAATTCTTCGCCCCATTACTTGCGGCTTTACCCTCGTGGCTATTATCGCTACTCGCTAATTTGCGAAAAACAGTAATTATGTCTTCTTTTTGCGAGAGAAAGAGAACAAGTGACGACCAAAACGTGACGTTGTGTGTGTACTGCTTCCATCTTTTTTAATCACCGGAATTTTTTCATTTACCGATAACCAATTTTACATAAGCACTATCGCATCACAAAATCTTCGTAAGACGCGCGAGTAAACTACTCTCGTAGTAATTATTTCCGTTCCGATCAGTCGAGCGCAGCTCGCACCATTCCTTCACTATTATTCACCTTCTTCGCTTCCACCTCTTCGTCGTCCCTTTCCGCAATTTCATTCTCCGGGTCTCTCACGAAAGTATGGCTACGCAAATTGCCTAACTAAAAGTTCTTTTCACAAATTACTGGTTATTACATCCATCTTAGTAAGTAGTTATTACGTTCATCGATGCGGTAGCTTTGTGCCACCTCATTCATTAAAATCCGTCTTTCTTAGTATTCCTGTTTCCTTTTGTTTTAATTACAAGTACTGGCAAATGATGAATTGTAAGATAAAAACGAGAAATGTAAAGAAATTTGCATTGTTTAGATTACCATTCTAGCAATTATTTCTACAAAGTTGATATAAAATAGTATTTTAACGCTTATAATATGTACATTATAACGTTTCGAGCAAATATAATCTTCAATAATTTTTTGCGTGCTGCCTCTATTAATACAAAAAAATATAAGTTAGTTGAGAAAGAGAGAGAGAAAGAGATTCCAATGGTCATGTCCCATTCGAAATACGACGCGGAGAATAGGATTCTACCTGACGGCAAGGAAGGTAGAACACGAAGAAGAGAAAAGGGATAAAGAAGGACCAGATACAATGAAAAAGGACATCTAAACGAAGAGTGAGAAAGAGGGATGAACGACAAACAGTTGAGGAAGGCAACCATGTGGATGATGGAGGGAGAAGAAAAGACTGAAAGGCATCGCGAGGCGAAAGAGTGAAGCACATGTGAAGCATGAAGAAGAAATGAGGGGGCAGTTGAGAAGACAGGAAGGGGGGATATCAAGAGCGGACCTCCCAAGTTGCGGCGAAATGGCGGATCATCATCGTCGCGTCATCCGTGAGCCGAATACTCTTGTATCACGGTTATTAAACTGCCTGATACATTGCGTATTCTGCTCGTCGCCGTGTTAAAAAATTACTGAGCCAAGTACCTGAAATTCCCACTTATAGCATAAACGGGTTTTACGTCGCAGTACATTTTTTTAGACCGCAAACTTCCATAGATTTCGCAAATGAATGAATTTTGAAATATATTGTGCATTATATATTTTTCGTTAAAATACGAATAATTTATAATGCTGCATTCTGTACTGTTATGTACATAATTTCATAATCTATTATACATATATATACACTGAAAAAAGACTGGTTATAACTACCAAATGTATAGTGAAATAGTATCAATTAAATATTTTGTCAATATAACCAAAAATAGTTTTATTTTTCTAAATATTTAGTAACTTATAAAAGATTTGTTAATACTTACTAAACATTTAGAAAAATAAAATTATTTTTAGTTATATTGACAAAATATTTCATTGACACTATACATTTGGTAGTTATAACCAGTCTTTTTTTTAGTGTATATATATTCATTAAATTATGTTAGATTATCAACATTTAAATAGAACATGTTAACATTTAGAAAACTATATAATTCCTATAACATTTACAGGATTTATAAAATAATTTTAAATAATATTTAAGAAATAAATGACAATATGATTCATGTAAATAAATTACAGAACAAGTGCTCAATTCGATACTCGTATGATATTTGTATATTACTCTTTATATTGATAAGAAAGTAATGATAAAACTGATAATTTTATAACTCGCGCAAAGTATTGTAAGTAAATTTTTGCTTTCAGCAAAGATTTATAATACAGTAACGTTTTCTGAACGTATCTTGAAAATACGTCTTAATAAAGTGAGCACACATACACAATGTCATCCTTTCTTACATTTCATCACTATTAAGTCGCAAACGAAGCTACCGTAGATACAAGTGGCCGACAGATGATATTGAACCAACAGATATTAATTTTGGGGATGTACGAAATATTTCCGGACTGGGGGATTCTGATCCCCAGGCGTGTAAGGGGAAGATAAGGCACGGTGTGCCTAGCTCATAATCAATGGCTGTCGAGCAAAGTTATAACATGGATGACAAATAAATTTTCCCGAACTTACGTCTGCGTAATGTTTTATGTACAATCACGCACTATAAATTATTAATTCACTACAGAATACATATGTTTGATATAGAAAATACTATAGTACATAAGAAAATGATTCTTAATCAATTATTTAAAAATAAAAACCGTCTTTCCTAAGAATAAAAAATATACATATTTTTATTAATATAAAAAACAGCGATAACAGCGAGTATAAGAAAAAATATTACAGGCAATCGATATAGACAGACTAGAGTGACATAATGCAAAAGAATCAATTTTGTATTATAAATATTATTTGATTGAAAAATGATCGAAATTACAGAGAAAATATTTCAATTATGTAAGGGATATTCACATATTTTTCATACGACGCAGACACTCTGACTGTCACAGTCAATGCTTTACGAGTTTTCCGAATAAATTGGTAATTGTAATTCGGTGGAGAGACTGATCAAGGAAATTGTTGTGGATGTGAACGCTATTGGCACGTGGAAGAACCGTAATATGATACGCAGTACCACGTGTGTCTCTAAGGATGTAACTATAACGTTTGGGGAGCTGAAACTCCCCATAGGCTACGTTTCCAGAATGTCGATGCCTACATCTGCCACATATATAAAACAAGATGGAAAGAGAAAATATATCAACCATTTTCTCTTTAAAATCACGTTATTCGTATTTTAAAAGTTTAGATTTAAGAAGTAAGAAAACAGCTTAAATCTTGTTAATTATTAATTCTCTTTCGAAAACATTTCTAAAAAAGTTTGATATGAAAGAATTCAGAATTTGCCACAATTCAATATGTCGCGTCTGTGATTTTTGATTAGGCTTTCGTCCCTTCTCACAACTGAGATATAGATTTTATGAGTGCAATCATTATGAACAAAATTCGAAAATCCCTGCGGATGTTCTGGCAGAATGGCGTCATCGTACGCCATATGCTGCCCATTTTGGTGATATTCGTCGTCCGTTATGGTGACCAGACGGCGAATAAATCTTGCGGTACCCTTTCAAAGGGGCGGTCTGATCGGAAAAAGATCGAAATTTCGAACGCAAGGGAATTATGGCCGCTGGTTCTGTTCTACAAATTAAAAAATAGTGACTTACTCTTTCTCAATAATTAGAACAATAAAAAATTGGTATAATAAAAATTAAAAATTAATTGAGGAACAAATTAATACTTTTATAATAATTCTTTATGAAAAAACCTATATGTTAAACTAATAGTTGAATATATTGTTGTTCGCAATGCCGACTGATTATTCGAAGCTCGATTGCGTTGCGCAATTTCACGTCGTAAACTGATGTTATTGTGCACTTTGACAGTTATAATGTAATATTATTTATAAAATTATATTGTAAGTTTTTATGTGTTACGAGATGTTTCCAATTTTATATACGTATGTTCACATACGATACACTTGAAGAATAAACTTCTAATAGAAGAATGTTTTCTTAACCTTGCTTTGCGCTGACTTTTATTGTGATATTGCATTTTTAAATTTTAAGAGTCTTTAAAATTGAATATAAAATTAATTAAGACTTTCAAAATTAAAAAACGCAATATCACAATAATCAAAAGATAAATAGCGCGCGCTTAGTGCGCATCTATCTCTAGTTATCTAGTTATGTTAAAAAACACAATAAAATTATGGAATTAAAATATTATATCTTCTATAAATGTGTGTCAAAGTTATAACATTATGCAAAGTGTATTATTTATTATATCGGATTTTCTGTTTGAGTATCTCGACACACACAGGTTTATTTTGACATAAACTACGTTCTTCCGACTTCTTATGAATAAGCAATAAGTACTTTCCTTTTTCGCTCTCATCTTTTATTCTTAAACGTTATTCCTGTCGTGACCGAGCATTCTATTCCCAAGCGTTATTCCCGACTTGGATTGCCTCTACCCTCGCGGCATATCTAGATACACTTGCCAGTCAATATTAATGTCTTTATTAACGGCAGTATACTTCTCTTTCGACCTTGCGCATTGCTAATCGTGGCAGCTGTTACGAGGAGAAAATGCAAAATAGAAGTCATTATTATACGTAATGCAAGATTCCCCGATAACAATTGAGTGACGTTACCTAAAAGAGCAGCCGCATTACGCAAACGCGTATACTCTGCCTCTGATAGAATCAGTTAATTAAGTAGGTTTGGTGTATGTCATACACCGTGTATTATATCATACACCGCGTTATTGTCGTTGACATATACGGCATGATACTACATATTACTGTCATTTTAATATGCAGGTAGGAACAACTCATCCCTTCGCATTATCCTGTAAATTAAACTTATTATAGTTTAACTACTGTTGGTGAATTATTATAGTTTAACTACTGTTCTTCCACTGTCGGGCTTTTACTTAGTTCCGCCTTTGTCTCTCAACCCTAAAGAATTACGTGTTTAAGAACTGTGAAAACAGTACAGTAAGAACGCGGCGTATAAATACGCGGACGCACCACGTATGATCATATTGCACCCATTAACATGGCGAAAAGTTGCTACCGCTACCCGGAAAGCAAGGGAGCAGCAACCACGAAGCCTTTAAGCCACGGGCGCACGGAAGTTTCCCCACTGATCCTCGGTGCTAGGCGAGTTTAAGCCCTGGGATTTTGGAGTTACTGCCATCATGGCACACCATGCACCACTGCCTATAGGTATAAGTATAGCTTCTAGCGTGCGAGCACGGAGTGTACTTGTAGCTCGAGCGCCTAGCGTTTCATCCGACCTCTTTTTCTCTCTCGTTGCCTTCGCTTTCGCCCATCCCCTGTTGCGAACCCCTTCTACAACTGTCCCCTCTCCCGCACCAACGTTCCCCCTTCGGCTCTTCTTCTTTCTCTGTCTCTTTGTCGCGCTCTAACTTCGTCTACCTCCCTTTCAGAGTACGCTTCCATTGCTGAGTCGTGCAACCACGATCTAGTGCATCCCTATCGCGACAACGATCGTTCTCCGGTCCACGGTAGCTGATATTTATGGCTTTTGCGGCGCGATGTTGAAGTAGTTAAATTGCTGATATTAAATGAGAAACTCGCGAGAAATTGCTCGCCCAGGATAATGCCGCATCCGCACGGATTTGTGGGATTTCGGATGGGCATCCCGATAGATATTCAATAGATATACAACGTCATTCTGTCATCGGATTATGATAATGCTAATACCAGTATTTCCTGTATTTGAAGTTATACGAGACTAGAGCTGTATAAACAGATAAAACCAAAATTAAAAATTTTTAGGCTCCAATTATATTATTTTATTTTTTCTACAATTTATCATCAATTTCATAAATACATTGTATAAATAACATTATTTATAATGACAAAATAAATTCAAATTGAATTGAAAAGCCTTCTACGGTCATAGCTGGACCTTATTGCTTTATATTTACTTGTGTGATTTTATATACATTTTTCAAATTCACCTGAATGTGCGCCGAATTGGTTTTCCGGTCATAACACAGCCGTAAGGCGAATAAGAATAAGTAATATCACATTGATTAAATTGAAAATTAATTTAATAACGCGTAGTCGGTTGATTTTGAAAAAAAAGGTATATAAAAATCACACAAGTAAAATTTATAAAA